>QRFJ01000274.1:106646-134461 GCA_006176705.1 Cocos nucifera | reverse complement strand
AAGTGCATAATGAGCACTAGAACCAGAGTCAAGCACCCACTGGATGCAGAAGACAACCGTAAGGTTAGACTCAATAACGAGCATACCTCTAGAAGGACCTTCCTTCTTGTTCTTTAGGGTGGCTAGGTAAGTAGGGCAGTTCCACTTTTAGTGGCCATCGCTATTGCAATGAAAATACTTTCCTTTGGCAGCGGCTTTCATCTCCGGCTCTGCCTTCTTCTTCTTTGCTCCTTCCACCTTCTACTTTTTCATAGACTTTCTTTTCTTGAAAGAAGTTCCATTCCATAGCAAGAATTGAGCCTTTAGAACTTTTCATAGAAAGCTCAGCGGTGACCAGCATATTCATTAATTCAGCCAAGAAATTTTGAAGTTTATGCATCTAGTAATTCATGATGAATTACCCATATGCATCAGTCAAGGATTGCAAACTAACATCATTCTGTAGATCCAAGTCTAACTTCACACCGAGCTTTTCAAGCTCTTCCATATCCTTGATCATCATCAGACAGTAATCTTGAACTGACTGCCCATCATGCATCTTAGTCTTAAAAAGTCATTTCGTGACTTGATACTTGGCTGTGCGACTTTGTTCACCAAACATCTCCTACAAGTGAGCCAACATTTGGCAAGCAGCCCTGATATCTTCATGTTGGTGCTGGAGCTCATCAGACATCGAGCCCAACATGTAATATCTAGCCTTATTATCTTCATCTATCCATTTTTCCAGAGACGCTCTCTATTCAGTGGATGGATGGGCTGGTAAGGTGGGAGGGTTCTGGTCCAATACATGAGTTAACTTCTTGGAACCCAAAATAATTTTATAGTTCCTGAGCCAATCTTTATAATTGGGTTCGGTCAATCTATGTGTGTCCAGGATATGTGCTAATGGGTTGGACGCAGACATTTTCTTGTAGAGAGTCAAAGATTCTAGTTAGATATTATAATTATGACCTGACCAATTTATTTAAAAATTTTATTTTTAAACAAATTAGCTCCCACTATTTTCCCAGATCCCTACACTCTCTCTGTAGAGATGCGAAAATCTCCATGATTAATGATTTCTAATGGGTGGTGCGGTCTCACCAACTGACTCATCACCTCACCTAACAGTTATTGGTGATGGATTAGCCAATGAGTGAACAACTTTTGTTTAATGATTCTCTAATCATGGTGCACCCAAACTTGGTCTCTAATTCATGAATCTCACCGCATTCGAAATATTGATCCACTCCTTAATTAAGTCAGACCCACCATTTGCACAGACTGGATTTCTAATTAAGTCTCTCACCGTATCCAGAATATTGAGCCCAACTCATCCTCCAGCCCATAGCATCCAATGCCTAATAGACATGATTGCATCTTTCCGGTGCAACTGAGCCACTGTATCCAATCGAGAGCCATCAACCCCGAGAAGGGCCTGCACATCTACAATGGTGGAAGACCTCAGACTTAATCTTTTCTTAGAAAAAATTAATTCAGGTCTCATTAAACTAGACTTGTCATAGTCACAATAATTATGACTAACCTAGTGGCATGGGTTAGATCAGATTATTGACCACCTCAAATCAGAATTGGATTAATAGATATGGCCAGGTAAGTGAGATCGGTGGAAGGGATATGCCATTAACTCATATAAGAATGCATTCAGGTCGAGTAGCTCCTAATTAAAAATCAGTCGATCGTATGTGCCAAACTTACCTTAGATACCAAATTATTAAGCCAGAACCAATTGGGTTAGCCTACAATCTAGACTCTAACCTCTGAGTCTAATTAGGTCTGCTTGATCGTGACTCGATCTTGACCCAGACTTAATCCTATTAGGCTAGTCAATTTAAGCATTATTGATCCCATCTAACCAACTCTTGATTTGGTTTAATCAACCGCTTAGACCTAATTGAGCTACCCAAGCCCGAACCCAGTATTATGAATATGTCTTAGATCTAAAATTCTCAATTTTAGACTTAATTAATATTCCATAATCTTAATTCTTAATTAAGTAGGGTTCATAAACAAAATATGCACAATAAATCCTAGGATTTCAGGATCTAGGGTTTTGCAAAAAGTAAGTTTTAGATTTTTGATTAAGGATAAATGTACAGCACTCCTACACATTATAAGAACACCCCATTGAATGGGAGGAGAGGGTCTTTAAATCCTTCTTCATTCTTATGATCGAATAGCCAAGAGGAACGCCTTAATCAGGAACATGTTAATACTACAAAAACTGTTTTAGATCTATATCATATATCTCATATACAAATTAGATCTATTCATGGCATATTTTGCATACATCTCATGTATCGAATCATGCATATTTTTAGATCTAAATTAGCTTATAATAATCTAAAAAATTAGATTTAAATTGATCTTATCAAAATAAACTCTAATCTAGACAACTATGTAGAACTATTCTACAACTAGTCTAGACATGCATCAATCATATCTCATATGATGTTTAAAAATTAAATAATTTTATTTATTATTTTTTAGATATTATTATATAATTATAATATTAAAAATAGTAAATAAATAGATCTAAAATATAATTTAATCAAAATTAAATTGAAAGACATGCAAGACTATTCTATAGAACTATTCTATTTTAGAACTAGTCATGCATATTTTCTAATCTTAGATCCAAATCATTTAATTTTAATTTTTTCTGATTTCAGATCTAATCACATCTCAATGTGACATCTAAAATCATTTATTTTTAATTAGAATAAATTTAAAATCAATCTAAATACTTTTAGAACCCTTGGCTCTGATATCAGTTGAAAAAAATTCTGATTTTTCGGACCAGGAATTCGTTCAGATTTGATCGGATCAAAAGATATATTTTAAAAAAAATTTTCTTTGATCCTAATTAGATCTAGGATGTTTCAAATTTGATCCTTATTCTTTTAATAATAAAAATAAAATCTAAATAAATTAAATTTAATTTAATTTACCTTGATGTAGAGTAATCCTATTACCCGTTGATGATCCTGTAAGCAGCAGAAGGTTTTGGATCTAGCCACGCAAGTGCCTGGCCTCTACCGGTATCCGCTTGGATTGGATCTGGAGATCCTTTTCTTCTCTATCACGTCTCCAAAAATTAGATCTGGATCTGATCTGGAGGATCTTCAAAACACCTTTCGAAGATCAGCAGTTGTCCTTTGCAACAGCGCAGCCTTCCAGCTTTCAGTCACCTTTCTTTCATCTGGATTGCACCAATCAAGAATTCAAAACACTTTTGGATGTGGAGAGGAGAGGGAGAAGATGCTTTGGCATGGAGGAGGAGAGGAGAGGCAGCCTTGGACATGGGAATTTTCAATTTCTTTTTCAATCATCATTTGAGTTGGGCATAGGAACTTATTTATAGACTATCTGTGATCCAACTCCTCTTCTTCCCAACCAATCACAATCCTTTGTGAAATCAGATCTAAATCTGATTAGTGAAAATAGAGTCCCTTGGATTTTTTCTTAGATGGTGCCTAAGACCAGTCAAACTTGGTTCTTAGGAGAACTCTAATCGGAATCCAAAAAGAAGATGGAGTCCCTATTGGACAGGGACTCCTGGGCGCCTCCTGCTTGGGCACACGCCAAGGGTGGCGTGCACCCTCCTCCTTGCTAGGTTCTGGCAGGGGGACAAGCCCCCACCAGCTCTTCAATAGGTGCATGACATGTGGATGAAAGTCAAAGTATCAATGGTCAATATTTGACCAGTCAAAGGTCAACTTTTGACCAAAATCAAAGGATGAGAAATGGCAGGTGACCAAAAATGGCAGGTATTGTCTTACAAAATAAGACAATCCTTTTCTGACCTGGATAGGCTCCAGTCAAACCAAGTGAAGGCCTCTGATTGAGCACAAACTCCTTTGGCTCAGTAAGGACAACTATTTATGATAGTAAAAGAAGAACGTTAGGTTCAATCGAGTGCTAGCACGATTTTCTTGAACCTAATTGAATCTCATTCAGATCAATTGAACTGGATCAGTTCAATTGATGATCACCAGATTCAAACCCTTGTTTGTGTGACCCAGTTAGGTTCAGTTCTGTATGGTAATGGGATATGTCATGATCTCTATCATCGACATCATCGAAACTCCTTTCGATGGATCAGAACTCTTCTGATTCGAACAGCTAGAATGATCGATCATCTAAATCATTCTAATTGCTTCCAAAATCCACCAGTGACACCTAGCAGTATATGGTGGCAACCCATCAGAGCTGAATGCAAACCTCTTGGTGCAGCTATCCTGTGTGATTAAGTTCTTCTATCTTGAGCCCCGATCAGATTAGGGTTAAGGTGAACTCGTCAAACCCTAGTCTCTGTCATATGATGTAATCATTCGATTCAAGTCCGATGTGAAAATCTAAATAGAAACTCTTTCTATTATTTCACTCTACCATGGCCATGGCTTCTAGACTTGATTCTCATGATCATCATAGGGCTGCTCCTCTACCACCGAGGTAGATAGATTCCATCTTGATGCAATCCAGTTCCTACAATGAACATGCTATAGCCAACATACACCTTAGGGTTCCATATGGCTAGGAGATCGAGTAATGGTGTAGTCAAACTATAACACCCTCAAGGTGAACTGCCGATGCACCTCAGGTCAAAGAACCAGACACACCACTGCAGCATCGAGTCAGTCATTGACGAGAAGGTAGACTTCCTAATGACTACTCGAGGTGGTCATGCTCAGTGCCCTCGTTCTCTAATGAGTATCTGTACTTTCGCTTCGATGTCTCCACATCATAGACTCAAGACTCATCTACTAAAGAGAAGCGATTGTACACCAATCTTTCGGATCAATCACCATCCTCGTGATGATCCTATGGTCGGAAGCATTTTATGAGTTAATAATGATTATTCATGTCTTAAATTTTCAACTCTTGAAAATATGAATTATCATTATCATTAACTCAAAGGATGTATCACAGACACTAAATACACATATGTGATAGAAAATAACCTATTTTATTAATTTTAGTCAAAATTATAATTTTGCCCCTAGAAGTGTATTACAAGTGTCAGCCAATTCTGATTTCTAGGGCACATATATCTAACAAAATTCTAGTGATTGTTCCATATAGATATCTTCCTCAAGGTATCCATTTAAAAATGTCATTTTCACATCCATTTGCTATATTTCATATTCGAAATAGGCTGTAATAGCAAGTAATGTGCGGATGGACTTTAGCATAGCTACTGACGAAAAGGTATCCTGATAGTCAATGCTTTCACGCTGACTATAACCTTTTACCACTAATCCAGCTTTGAATGTCTCTACATTTTTATCTGCACCAATCTTTTTCTTGTAGATCCATTTACACCCAATAGGTACTATACCTTTTGGTGGATTTAGCAAGGTTCAGACTCAGTTTGAGTGCATCGAGTCAATTTCTGACTTCATTACCTCTAACCATTTCTCAGAGTTGATATCTGATATCGCCTCGTCATAGGTTTTGGGATCATCACCATGAACCCCATTACCTATGAGGAATATTTTCTATACTTTCTCTAAAATAGTACCTAAGTACCTCTTAAGAGGACGAAAAATCCTTTTCAATCTATGAGGTGAAGGAAGTAGTGATTAATTGGCTCAATCTGATTTGGTTCCATGGGGTCCTTAGCTCGTTGCTCTTGTGAGACTTTCTCCTCGAGCTTGATCTACTTTCTAATGCCGCTATCTTGAATAAACTATTTTTCAAGAAAGATGGCATGCCGACTCATAATCATATTGTAGTCTTCTGGAATGTAGAAATAATATCCTAATGACTCTTTAGGATATCCTATAAATCGAGCTCTAAAGGACCTATACTCTAACTTGTCCACTTGTTGTCTTTTGACATGAGCCGAACAATCCTAAATTCTGAGATGACTCAAACTTGATTTCTTACCATGTCATATCTCATATGGTGTAGTAGGAACGATTTTAGAGGGAACCCTATTCAGTATATATATAGCAGTTAATAGATTATATCTCCAAAGAAAATTAGGAAGGTCTGTAAAGCTCATCATGGATCAGAGCATATGTAATAGGATCCGATTCTTTCGCTCTAAAATCTCGTTGAGTTGAAATATTTCAGATGGAGTCCATTGAGAGATTATGCCATTTTGCTTGAGATAGTCAAAAATTTTTTGACTAAGGTATTCACCTCCTCGATCTGATAAAAAAACCTCAATGGATTTTTTAGTTTACTTTTCTACTTCATATCTGAATTTTTTGAACTTTTCAAAAGCTTCGAACTTGTATCTCATAAGATACACGTACCCATGTCAAGATAAATCATCGATAAAGATTATGAAGTAGATAAAGTTGCCTCTAACCGACACATCAAATGGGCTGCACACATCAGTATGTACTAGGGCAAGTAGATTCATGGCCCTTTCCCCATGTCCTACAAAAGGGAGCTTAGTCATTTTGCCATGAAGACATGATTCACAAATTGGATATGACTCGAAAGTCAATGGATTCAATAGCCCAGTTTTCTTCAATTTGTTAACCCTATCTTCTACTATATGACCTAGCCTTAAGTGTTATAGATATCCATCGTTTGGACTATCCCTAGGTTATTTTGATCTTATGGCATTCACATCTTGCTCGATATTAGAGATAGATACATCAATATGCAACTGATAGAGATCGTTAATGAGAAAACCACTTGCAATTTTATTTTTTTCATAAAGAATATTACAATGGTTCTTAAGAAAACTAATTACATAGCCTTCTTGTGCTAAACATGAAACAGAAATCAAATTCCTGCTTGCAACAGGCACATAGTAACAATCCCTAAGTACTAAATCTAAGCCAGATGATAGTCGAAGAGGGTAGGTTCCCACGGCCATAGCAGCAACTCTTTCTTCATTTTTGATGCATAGGATCATCTCACCATCCCTCAGCCTCTTGCTGTCCTTAAGATCCTACATGGAAGTACACAAATGAATACTAGAACCAGAGTCAAGCACCCAACTAGATGCAGAAGAAATCATAATGTTAGATTCAATAACGAGCATACCTCTAGAAGGACCTGTCTTCTTCTTATTTTTTAGGGTGGCTAGGTATGTAGGAAAGTTCCGCTTCCAGTAGCCGTCTGTGTTACAATAAAAATATTTTTCTTTGTCAGCAGTCTTTTTCTTCAACTCTGCCTTTTTCTTCTTTCTACCTTCCATCTTTTGCTTTTTCATAGACTTTTTCTTCTTTCCAAAAGACTTTCTCTTGGAAGAAGTCCATTTCATAGCAAGTACTAAGCCTTTAGAATCTTTTATAGAAAGCTCAGCAGTAACCAGCATGTTCATAAGTTCGGTCAGAGTACTTTGAAGTTTATGCATATGGTAGTTCATGATGAACTGCCCATATGCATCAATCAAGGATTGTAGAATTATGTCATTCTATAGATTCTGATCTAACTTCACACCAAGTTTCTTAAGCTCTTTCAAGTCCTTGATCATCATCAGATAATGATCTTGGACTGACTACCCATCACACATTTTATCCTTAAAAAGTTGTTTAGTGATCGATACTTGGCTGTGCGATTTTGTTCACCAAAGAACTCTTACAGGTGAGCTAACATTTGGTGGGCAGTCTTGATATCTTCATGTTGGTGCTGAAGCTCATCAGACATTAAGCCCAACATATAGTATCTGACCTTGTTATCTTCATCCATCCATTTGTCAAGAGATGCTCTCTGTTCAGTGGACGGACGGATTGATAAGGTGGAAGGATCCTGATTCAATACATGAGTTAACTTCTCGAAATCCAAAATAATTTTAAAGTTTCGGAGCCAATCTTTGTAATTAGGTTCGATCAGTCTATGGGTGTCTAGGATATGGGCTAGTGGATTAGATGTAGACATTTTTCTATAGAGAGTCAAAATTTCTAGTTAGATTTTGTAATTAAGACTTGATCAATTTATTTAGGATTTTAATTTTTAAATAAATTAGCTTCTACTAATTTCTCGAATCCCTACACTCTCTCTGTAGATATGCAAAAATCTCCATGATTAATGATTTTTAGTGGATGATGCAGTCCCACCAACTGATTCATCACTTCACCTAATAGTTATTGATGATGGATTAGCCAATGAGTGAACAACTCTTATCCAATGATTCTCTAATCATGGTGCACCAATGCTTGGTCTCTAATTCATGAATCTCACCATGCCCGAAATATTGATTCACTCTTAGTTAAGTCAAACCCACCATTTACACAGATTGGATTCCTAATTGGGTCTCTCACCATATCCGAAATATTAAGTTCAATCCATCCTCCAGCTCGTAGCATCCAATGCTTAATTAACATGATTATGTCTTCCTGGTATAACTGAACCACTATGACCAGTCGAGAACAATCAAACCCGAAAAGGGCCCACACATCTACAATGGTGGATGACCTTAGACTTAATATTTTCTAAGGAAGATTTGATTTAGGTCTCTTTAAACTTGACTTGACATAGTCATAACCATTATGACTAACTTAGTGGTATGGATTAGCTCAGATTATTAGCCACCTCAGATCAGATCAGGACTGAGCCGACAAATATGGCCAAGTAAGTGAGATCGGTAGAAGGAATATGCCATTAACTCGATAAGAATGCATTCGAGTCAAGTAGCTTCTAATTAAAAATTAGTCGATCATATCTATCAAACTTACCTTAGACACCAAATTATTGAGCCAGAACTAATCGGATTAGCCTACAATCCAGACTCTAACCATTGAGCCTAATTAGATCTTAACTTGATCGATCACTCATGTGACTCGACCTTAATCTAGATTTAATCCTATTAGGTTGGTCAATTTAAGGACTTTTAATCCCATCTAATCGACTCTTGATTCAGTTTGATCAATCACTAGACCTAATTGAGCTACCCAAGTTCGAACTCAATTTTATGAATTTATCTTAGATCTAAAAATTCTTAATTTTAGATCTAATATATTTTATAATCTTAATTCTTAATTAAGTTTAGGGTTCATAAATAAAATATATAAATAAAATCCTAGGGTTTTAGGATCTAGGATTTTGCAGAAAATAAATTTTTAATTTTTGATTAAGGACGAACATGCAGCACCCCTACACATCATAAGAACATTCCATCAAATGAAAGGAGAGGGCCTTTAAATCCTTTTTTGTTCTTATGACCAAACGGCCAAGGAGAATGCCTTAATCAAAAATATGATGAATCTACAAAATTAGTTAGATCTACATATATATCACATATATAAAATTGATCTAACTTAAAAATATATTTTGCATACATCTCATATATCATATTATACATATTTCTAGATCTAAATTATCTCATAAACATCTAAAAAATAAAATTTATATTTGATCATATCAATTTAAATTTATTCTAGATAATTTTGTAGAACTATTTTATAACTAATCTAAATATGCATCTATCATATTTCATATAAACAAAATTAAATAAATTTATTTTCTATTTTTAGATCTAATTATAATATTTATAATATTAAAAAATAGTAAATAAATATATTTAAAATTATAATTAATTAAATTAAAATTATGATTATCCTAGACTAGACATAGAATAATTCTATTCCTAGTCTACTCATGCATCTCATACAACTTAGATCTAGATTATTTAATTTTTTTAATTTTTGATTTTAGATCTAATCACATCTAATGTGACATCTAAAATCATCTAATTATTAGATTAAAATTATATTAAAATTAGATCTAAATAATTATGAAACCTGGCTCTAATACCAATTAAAGAAAAAAATCCTATTTTTCGAGTCAGGTTCGTTCAGATCTGATTATATCAATAGATATATTTCAAAAAAATTTTCTTAGATCTAAATTAGATCTAAGACTCTTCAAATCTGATTTTATTGATCTGATAAAATAAAATAAATTAAATCTAATTTAATTATACCTTATTATGGATAATCCTATTACGCTGTGATGATCCCGATATTTGCCAGAGATTCTGGATGTAGCCATGTAAATGCCTGACCTCTATCGATATCCACTCAAGAAGGATCTAAAGATCTTCTCCTTCTCAATCTGTACTCCAAAGATCAAATTTGAATCTGATCTTGAAGATCTTCAAAATATCTTTTGAAGATCGAGTGTTGTCTCTTGCAGTAGTGTTATCTTCTTGCTTTCTTGTTGCCTTTCTCTTGCTTGGATCGCACCAAACTGAAGTCTAAAATCTTTTGAGCATGGAGAGGTGAGAGAGAATATGAAGGAGGCATAGAGAAGAAGAGAGAGGGGCTATGTGGCATGGGCAAAGGGTAGAAGCTCTCAATCTTAGGCATAGACAGGATTTATATAGACCCTGCTGCGCCATGCAGTGCCACATTATCCCGATCAGTCATGGCTCTTTATGCAATCAAATCTAAATCTGATTGGTGGGATGACATCATCTGATTTAATCAGATTAAAGTCCCTCACAAATCTTTTTAGGTGGTGCCAAGACTGGTTAAAGAAGAGTCTTTGGCACCACCCAAGTAGAGAGCATGAAGCAACTGGAGTCCCATCCGTATGGGACTCCAATCCTTATCCTCTTTGGGTGCACGCCTCCCTAGGCTTGCACCCCCTCCCTTTTCTCCTTTTAGTAGAAGGATAAATCTCCATCTACTCTCCTATGGGTGCATGACACATGGGCAGTTGTTTAAGTGTCAAATGTCAATGTTTGACCAAAGTCAAAGAACAAGATTTAGCAGGTGATGGAAAATGATAGGTGTTATCTTAAATTTATCTTATAAATTAAGACAACCCTTTTCTGACCTAGACAAGCCCCAGTCAGATCAAGTAAAGGTTTCTGAGTAAGCCCAAAAATATTTAGCTCAATCGAGACAACTTTTAATGATTGTTGAAGGAGAATATCAGGCTCAATCATATGCTAGCATGATTTTCTTGAATCTAATTGAATCTTATTCAAATCAGTTGAATTGGGTTAGTCCAATTGATAATATCTAGATCTAAATTCTTATTTATATGATCCAATTACGTTCAGTTCTATATGATAATGGGATATATCATGATCTCTATCATTACCATCATCGAAATACCTTTCGATGGATCAAAACTTTTTTAATTCAGACAACTAGTATGATCGATCATCCAAATTATTCTAATTCTCCTAAAATTCACTAGTGACACTTAGCAGCATATGGTGGCAATCCATCAAAACTAAAAATGAACCTTTCGATGCAGTTAACTGTGTGATTAAGTTCCTCTATCTTGAGCTTCGATCGAATTACGGTTAAGGTGATCTCGTCAATCTCTAATTTCTGTCATATGAATTAATCATTCGATTCAAGTCTGATGTAAAAATTCTAATAGAAACTCTTTCTATCATTTCACTCTACCATGGCCATGGGCTTATGGACTTGATTCTCATGATCATCATAGGGCTGCTCCTCATCTACCGAGGTAGATAGATCTCCTATTGGTGCAATCTAATTCCTACAATGAACATGCTATAGCCAACATACACCTCAAGATTTTGAATGGCTAGAAGATCGAGTTATGGTATAGTCAAACTATAACACCCTCAAAGTAAACTGCCGATGTACCTTAGGTCAAAGAACCAGATACACTACTATAGCTTTGAGCCAATCATTGACGAGAAGATAGACTTTCTCATGACTGCTCGAGGTGGTCACGCTCAGTGCCCTCGTTCTCTAATAAGTACCTATACTCTTGCTCTAATGTCTCTACACTATAGACTCAAGACTCATCTATCCTAAAAAAGCGATCGTACACCAACCTTCTGAATGAATCACTATCCTCATGATGATCCTACGGTTGGGAGCATTTTATGAGTTAATAATGAAAATTTTTGTCTTAAATTTTCAACTCTTAAAAATATGAACTATCATTTTCATTAACTCAAGGGATATATCACAGACACTTTCAAATACATACTATGATAGAAAATAATTTATTTTATTATTTATAGTCAAAATTATAATTTTGCCCTTAGATGTGTATTATAAGTGTTAGCCAATTTTGGCTTCTAGGGCACACATATCTAATAGTAATCAAATTATTTGAATTCATCAAGAATGAGAAGGAGTCCTATTTTTTAAAAAGGTCAATGAGAGTGCTATTATTTTTCTCATACTATATGTGAATGACATCCTCCTAATTAGGAATGATATTCCCATGTTAACTATAGTCAAAATATGGTTGTCTAAGAAGTTCTCTATGAAAGATTTAGGAGAGACATCCTTTATTCTGAAAATTAAGATCTATAGAGATAGACCGAATAGGATGCTAGATCTCTTACAGAAGATGTACATAGAGGAGGTGCTAAAGTGATTCAGCATGAAAAACTCCAAGAGAGATTTAGTATCCTTTAGACATGACATTCATCTCTTCAAGAAGATGTGTCCTAGCACACCTGAGGAGATTGAACACATGAGCAAGATCCCTTATGCTTGGGCAATAGGGAGCCTCATGTATGCCATGCTATATACACAAGCTGATATTGCCCATGCTGTGAGTGTCATGAGTAGGTATCAATCAAATTCAGGTGAAATGTACTGAACTTCTATGAAATATATCCTTACGTACTTCAGAAGAATTAAGGATATGTTTCTAGTTTTTGGTAATGGAGAACTCCAAGTTCAAGGGTTTACAGACTCGAATTTTATGTCTGACATAGATGATTGAAAGTCGACACTGAAAGTTTGCTTGTTTATAATAGTAAAATTGTTAGTTGGAAGAGTTCCAAGCAGATGGTGATTGCAGACTGCACCATGAAAGTAGAGCACATCGCTACATCGAAGGCTACAAAGAAGGTGTTCTAGTACAAAAAGTTCACTATAGAACTCAGAGTGATGCCATCAGATGCTGTCCCTCTATACTACGACAATAATGGTGCCATAGCCCTTGTTAAGGAGCCAAGATCTCACTAGAAATCTAAGCACATCGAGTGGTGATACCACCTCATCCACGATTACCTTGAGAAGAAATACGTTGAGGTTAAGAGAGTCGATATTATAGACAATGCGGCTGACCTACTGACAAAGTCATTAAGCTAGAAGAAGATCGAAACCCATCTTGACAAGATGAGACTTAGATTTGTAGCCAATTAGCTTTAGATCAATTGAGAGTTTGTTAGATGTGTGCCCTAGAAGCCAGATTGGCTGACACTTATAATACATTTCTAAGAGTAATTTTATAATTTTGACTATAAATTAATAAAAAGATTATTTTTTATCATAATATGTATTTAAAGTGTCTATGATATATCCTTTGAGTTAATGGTAATGATAATTCATATTTTTAAGAGTTAAAAATTTAAGATATGAATTTTCATAATTAACTCATAAACTGTTCTCGATCATAGGATCATCACGAGGATGGTGATCGATCCAAAAGATTGGTGTACGATCATTTTTTTAGGATAAATGAGTCTTAAGTCTATGGTGTGGAGACACCGAAGCGAGAGTATAGATACTCGTTAGAGAATGAGGGCACTGAGCATGACCATCTTGAGTAGTCATAAGGAAGTCTATCTTCTCATCGATGATTGGCTCGATGTTACAGTGGTGTGTCTGGTTCTTTGACCTGAGGTGCATTTGTAGTTTATCTTGAGGGTGTTATAATTTAACTACACCATAACTCGATCTCCTAGCCATTTGGAATTTTGAGGTATATGTTGGCTATAACATGTTTATTGTAGGAATTGGATTGCACTAATAGGAAATCTATCTATCTCGGTAAATGAGGAGTAGCCCTATGATAATCATGAGATTGAGTTCTTAAGCCCATGACCATGGCAGAGTGAAGATGATAAAAAGAGTTTCTATTAAGTTTTCACATTAGACTCAAATCGAATGATTAATTCATATGACGAATATTGGGTTTGATGAGATGACCTTAACCCTAATCCTATCGGGACTCAAGATAGAAGAACCTAATCATACAGGTAGCTACACTGAGAGATTTGCTTTCAATTTTGATGGATTGCCATCATATACTACTAGGTGTCACTGATAAATTTTGGAAGCAATTAGAATGATTTTGATGATCGATCATTCTAATTATATGAATTAGAAAAGTTCTGGTCCATCGAAAGGTGTTTCGATGATGTCGATGATAGAGATTGTGACATGTCTCATTATCATACGGTGCTAAACCTAACTGGATCATATAAATAAGGATTTAGATCTAGATGTCATCAATTGAGCTAACCCAGTTCAATTGATTTGGATTAGATCCAATTAGGTTCAAGGTGTGCTAGCACACGATTGAGCCTGGCTTTCTCCTTTTGTAATCTTTCTGATTCATCGTAATCGAGTCAAATTTTATTTAACTCATTCTTGTATCTTGAATAGATTTATTTTTATCTAAACCAGTCTAGGTTAGATTTATTGTTGACATTTAATCTATTCTTAGTGTAATTGGACTAGGGTCAAAAGTTAATCTATTTGAGAGAATTGAGGATCACATGATCAGATGCTTTTAAAAAAAATTTTAAAAATATTTTTAATTTAATTTTTGGATATGTGATAGGGCTCGAGACATGCTATGGGTGTGCCAAATTTCATGATTTATGATGGTGGTTTGATTGGATTTTGATAGAGTTTGATTTGGATCAAACTCTTAAGGGAAGAGTCTTAGGCACAATGGACTCTTCCTTATCTACTCATGTTGCCACTTTTTAGATCGATATTTGATGTCAAAACTAGATGAGATATGGGATTTCACATGGAGAATAATCCTTGGAGTCTCTTTGATCAAATAATAAGTGATTTGGTCAATGTGGGACACTATATGGAGTTGGATTTTTAAACCTTTTCTCACGCCATTGTGAAGGGATCGCATGAAATTATTTTCCACACCCAAGTGTTGTTGCCCATACCATATCCCATGCCCTCTCTATCCTCTCTCTCCGTCTCTTCTACATGCCTAAAATGTTAGGCACAAATCAGAGAAGATGGTTCAAGTATTTCGGTGCAAGATTCAGGTTTTATGCGATGGTGTTCGTGAGACAGACGGGCTGCCTTCAGAAATTATTTTGAAGGATCTATAAATCAGATTCAGATCTGATCTTTGGAGGAAAGATTCATGAGGAGAAGATGTTCAGATCCTATCCGAGTGGATACCGATAGAGGTCAGCGTGTGTGTGGCTCCTTCCAAAATCTTAAGAATGATCAGGATTATCGAAGGATTATTAGATTACTCAATCAGGTACTTAAAATTTAATTTAATTTAATTTAATTTTAATTTTTAATATCAAATCACCATGATCAGATCTAAGAACTCTTAGATCTAATTAGATTATAGAATTTTTATAGAAAATTCTATCTCAGATCTGGACGATCCTACAGTGAAAAATCAGATTTTCCTTCAACAATCTCAGAAGATCCTCTCTTAAGATTTTCATAAAATTCCCTAACTAAATTAGGATATATGAGAATATTCATTTGGCAAAAGTCTTTCCACCCCATTCTATCAATCCAAGATCCAATAGAAAAGTTATATTCCTCAAAAAATCCAAAATCAACCCTTCTACCCATTGCTATAGCCCTTATAGCCATTTCACCTACAGGAGAGGGCGGTGGAGGAGGTGATTCTGGTATACCTTGGTTTGGTTGGGGTTCTTCAGGTTCCTCAGAAGGTTGAGAAGCTTCAGAAAGTTGGGATGCCATCTATTCCATTTGGGCTTTCCTTCTTCTCTCTCGTTCCTCGACATCTTGAGTTGAACAGATTTTCTGCACAACACCATTTTCCCACACCATTTTGATTTGAATCCGCCCTTTAATCTTTGAATCTAGGAAGATGAAGGGTAAGGATGTGGCTAGATACTATTTAAGGAAGGTCTATCACAAATAATCATGGGTCGATTTTAATCAACTGTGGCCCCGACTCTCGAGTCGACTCAAGCAATGGTTCTGAAACTTTTAAAGTTTCAATAGAAACTTGACATTTAAACAATATTTAGATATTTTTCTTAATATTTCTCATTGATTATGCATTCAAAATTGATTCTTTGAATTTAATTTGACTTACTTTGATTTATAAAAATGAGATTTATTCTGGTTGATAGCAAAACCCTAATTCTCTTCTAATGATATTGAATCTTTCTTCACTAAGGGATTTTGTAAATATATCAACTAATTATTTATTAGTACCAATAAATTCAAGTACTATATTATTATTTTGTATATGATCTCTTATGAAATGATGTCTTATTTCAATGTATTTAGATCTTGAATGTTGAATTAGATTTTTGGTTAAATTGATTGCACTTATGTTATCACATCTTATTGGTATCTTATTGAGTTTGAATTCAAAATCTTCAAGTTGTTATTTTGATCTATAGAATTTGGGCATAATAACTTCTAGTAGCAATATATTCGGCCTCGACCGTAGATAGTGCTACTGAGTTTTATTTCTTACTGTTGGTGTAGAATCTGGTTGACGCCAGATTAAGCTGGAGTGGAGGAGGACGAGGTCGCCGTCGGTGACCTGTATAACAAAGTTTTATCCAGAGTCGGTGGTGGTGGCTCTGGCAGGACCCTCCGATGGTCAAGTCAGCTCTTCTGACCAACAGAAATGAAGTGCTTAGCAATGAGAAGTGAGCTTTGAGCTTTAGAGGGGAGAGTAGAGCTTCTAAAAAACATATCTAAAGGGTTCCTTTTTATAGGCAGAGCCTGTAGCGGATTGATGGTGATGGCCATACCGTTCGATCATAGGCTACTTAGGATCGCATGAAATTTGGTATAGAGAGGAAGGCATCATCAGGCGGATAGTGATAGCCATACTGGCAGGTCATGGGCCGCATGGGGCTGATTATGGAGAGAGTGGTGTCGCCAGTAGTGAGGGTCATGTCATCCGATCGTGGGCCACATGGAGCTTGTTACGAAGGAAAAGATACCATCAGACTGATAGTGGCGATCATACTGTCGAGGTTCAACAGTCGTAGGTGAAGAACCTCAGCATATATCTATTTTAGGAGAGCTCGGACTCCTAAGGGGGATACATCTGGAGGGGATCATCCAGAAGGAGTTTGATCGAAGGAGATGTTCGGAAGGAGTTCGGCCCTTGAAGAAGTCCATTTGTAGGAGTGATCCGAAAAGAGTTCGACCCTTGGAGGAGTCCATCTGCAGGAGCGATCCGAAAGGAGTTCGGCTCTTAGAGGAGTTTGGCCGAAGAAGAAGTTCGACAAAAGTCTGACTTCTGTAGGCATCTGATTGGAGGAGTGTGAAGGAAGTTTAGCTCTCATAGAAATCCAACTGAAGGAGTACAGAGAGAGTCCGACTCTCGTGGGAGTCTAATTGAAGAAGTACGAAGGGAGTCCGGCTCTCATAGGAGTCCGTCGAAAGTTCGACCACTGAGAAGTTCGACTAGAGCTCGATTGCTGAGGAGTTTGGTCGGTTGAAGGAGTTTGATAAAGACTCGATCGCTGGAGAGTTTGATTAGGACTTGGCCGTTGGAGAGTTTGATCAACTGAAGGAGTTCGACAAAGACCCAGCCGCTGGAGAGTTCGGCTAGGACTCGGTCATTGGGGAGTTCGATAGGAGCTCGATCATTGAGGAGTTTGATCGACTGAAGGAGTTCAACTAAGACTCATCCACTGAAGCTCTTCCGTGGCTACCAATTGCATTAGGCTAAGCATCGAACTGGACTTCAGTAGGAGTGGGGTTTATCCCTAATAATAGTTCCCCCCACTTTCAAGTTCAAAACTCGAAGGAAGGGAGTGCAGAAAAGATGACTACCGAAGTCCTCTTCTGGGCTCTATGCTGGTTCAGATTGAAGCTCGAGGAGATCTCATCTCCAGCCAAAGTTGATGTTGAAGTTGAAGCTCGGGGGAGATCTCATCTCCAGTCGAGGTTGAAGCATATCTCATCTCCTATGGTCGAGGTTAGAGGTTGAGCTCCTTGGGGGCAATATACTCTCCAACAGCTGAGACCGACTCAGGGGAGATCTTATCTCCTACAATCGAGGTTGACTTAGGGAAGATCTTATCTCCTATAGCTGAGGTTGAAGCTCGGGAGAGATCTTATCTCCTGCAGTCGAGGTTGACTCAATCGCTCGGGAGATATCTTATCTCTAGCCGAGGTTATCACGGTCATTCGGGAGAGATCTTATCTCTAGCCAAGATTGTCATGGTCACTTGGGAGAGATCTTATCTCTGGTTGAGGTTGATTCGGTCGCTTGGGAGAGATCTTATCTCTAGCTGAGGTTGATTTGGTCACTCGGGAGAGATCTTATCTCTAGCCAAGATTGTCACAGTCGCTCGAGAGAGATCTTATCTCTAGTTGAGGTTGACTCGGTCGCTCGAAAGAGATCTTATCTCTAGCCAAGGTTGTCACGGTTGCTCGAAAGAGATCTTATCTCTAGTCGAGGATGGTGCGGTCGCTCGAAAGAGATCTTATCTCTAGTCGAGATTGTCTCGAGCACTTGGAAAGAGATCTTATCTCTAGCCGAGGTTGACACGGAAGAGATCGCTCGGAAGAGATCTTATCTCTAGCCGAGGTTGTCTCCGATCTTATCTCTAGTCGAGGTTGTCTCGGTCACTCGGGAGAGATCTTATCTCTAGCCGAGATTGTCTCGGATCGCTCGGAAGAGATCTTATCTCTAGCCGAGGTTGATGCGGTTGCTCGAGAAGAGATCTTATCTCTTAGTCGAGATTGACTCAGGCACTTCGAAAGAGATCTTATCTCTAGCCGAGATTGTCACGGTCGCTTGAAAGGAGATCTTATCTCTAGATCGAGGTTGACTCGTGGACTGCTCGAAAAAGATCTTATCTCTAGCAGTCGAGGTTGACTCGGGTGCTCGGAAGAGATCTTATCTCTAGCCAAGATTGTCATGGGCACTTGGAAGAGATCTTATCTCTAGCCGAGGTTGACATGGGTGCTCGAAAGAGATCTTATCTCTAGTCGAGGTTGACATGGTCGCTTGAAAGAGATCTTACCTCTAGCCGAGGTTGACTCGATCACTCGAAAGAGATCTTATCTCTAGCCGAGGTTGACATGATCGCTCGAAAAAGATCTTATCTCTAGCCAAGGTTGAAGAACTCTGACCTGCTCATCTTAGAATGAGGTTCTCCTCCTATTTCTAATATGACCACATTGACTGCTTCTTTCCTATCATCACGTAGTTTTTGCATCAAGAAATAATATTATCGAAATAAAAGAATTTTATTGAAAGAAAGTTACTGGTAGCACATCCTCAGATAATGGGAATGTTGTTCCTCTGAGTTCCTTCAGGCGATAAGCTCTGGGATCTGATGACCTCCTCTATTTTGCGCTAGCCTTCTCAATTTAGAGCAAGCTTGATGTGGCATCGATGATATAGGAGGCGACCGACCTTTTTATTGTTCCTGATTATGGCAGTGCCCTTGGTCGATCTTCTCCTACTTCAGGCTGACGTTAGAGAAATTGACCCAGCTGACCTCTCCTGATGAGCTTCGAGATGAGATGAGCTTCTCGATTTCATCTCGAAGCTGAATGCATTCTTCAGTGTCGTGGCCATGGTCACGATGGTAGAGGCAGTACTTGCTTCAATTATGCTTATTTGGAGGAGATCATAATTCTTTTGATCTTGGTAGCTGGTTCTTAACTTCCATCAAAATTTGAGTTTGAGGAGCGTTAAGGGGAGCGTAGTCATGGAACCTTCCAAGAGGAGGACTTTTTTGCACCCTTCTATCGAGGCTTCCTTGATGACGAGCTCGAGGAGTTCAAACTCGCTTGCGCCCGGAAGGAGTCTGTGAGCGTGGTCGAACTTCACTCGGCCCTCCATCGACGGTGGGTCTATCATACTCATCCGTCCGTCGCTCTCCTAAGGCTTCTTCATCTTTCAACTTGAAGGCTTCTTCCGTACGGGCATATCCCTCGATCTGAGCCAGTAGATCGACGAAGTCCCTGGGATATTTTTTCTTCAGAAAGAACAACAAGTCATTCTTCTGAAGGCCGCCCTTGAGTGCGGCCATTGCAATAGACTGGTCTAGATCTCAGACCTCCAATGCTACAGTGTTAAATTGGATGACATAAGCCTAGATGGATTCCTCTTGCTTCTGCTTAACATTCATCAGAAAATTCGAACCTCAGCATAGACGTCGGCTGCTGATGAAGTGAGCTATGAACTGATGGCTCATCTAATCAAAAAAAAGATCGTACTTGGCTTCAACGTTGAGTATCAGTTTCTCGCTGCTCCCTTTAAGATAGATGAAAAGGCTCGGCACAATATGGTGTCTGGTGCACCATGGAGTAGCATCATGGTCTGGAAGGCCTCTAGATGATCAACTGGATTAGAAGTTCTATCGTAGCTTTCAAATTGAGGGAGCTCAAAGTTCGATGGGATGGGCTCTTGCATAATTTGGAGGGAGAAAGGAGGATCACTACGGACGTCGTCAAGGTGAGCCGGGGCGACGTGGCCGAGCTCCTCAATCCATTGGTCCATCTTTTATAGTTTATGATCGAGGGCGTCCTCTTGGTTGCAGATCTTAGGGGGCTTCCAACTACAAATGAAAAAGGTTTCCTCCAGAGGAGAACCATGATCTGAACATGGATCTTCTACTCTCTATTTCCCCTTCCTAGGGGTGATGGGTCCATTAGCCTGAGTACTCTTCTTCGAAGCCAATTTTTGACATCCCGATGGTAGATTTTCTGGTGGAGTCACCATCGGGGGCTGCTACATGGCCTGCACCATCTCGGTGAGGCCCTGAACCCACTACATCAGTAGGTTGAGCTGCTCCACATCTACTGCAATTACAGACAGAACCTAAGTTGCCGAGGTTGAAGCAAGAGCAGATGGATCTGGACAATATCGGACCATAGAGGCCGTCGATCGTCGGGTTGAAGCTCTCCTGGGAGGCATTTTTTTTTGGAAAAGAACTCCGGAGAGGAAGAAGGGAGATCTCTAGAGAGGGAAGAGAGAGGTCGTCGCTAAGCACTTTTTTAAGAATAGAAGAATCTCAAGGGTAGAGGGGCCCTCCTTCTAGCACCATCTTTATTGGTGCAGAATTTGGTTGACACTGGATCGAGCTAGAGTGGAGGAGGATGAGGTTGCCATCGGTAACCTGTAAAATAAAGTTTCGTCCAAAGTCGATGGTGGTGGCTCCGGTAGGATCCTCCGATGGTCAAGTTAGCTTTTCTAGCCAATAGAAATAGAGTGCTTAGCAATGAGAAGTGAGCTTTGAGCTTTAGAGGGGAGAGGAGAGCTTCTAAAAAATATATCTAGAGGGTCTCTTTTTATAGGCAGAGCCTATAGCGGGTTGATGATGATGGCCATACCATCCGATCATGGGTCACTCGGGGCCGCATGAAGTTCGGTACGGAGAGGAAGGCATTGTCAGGCAGATATTGACAAACATACTGACGGATTGTGGGCCGCATGGGGCTGGTTACAAACAGAGTGGTGTTACTAGTAGTGGGAGCCATGTTGTCTGGTCGTGGGCCGCATGGGGCTTATTACAGAGAAAAAAGTGCCATCAGACTAGTAGTGGCAGCCATACCATCGAGGTTCAACAACCGTAGGTGAAGAACCTCAGCATATATCTATTTCAGAAAAGCTCGAACTCCTAAGGGGGATACATTTGGAGGGGATCATCCGAAAGGAGTTCGGCCAAAGGAGATGTCCGAAAGGAGTTCAACCCTTGGAGGAGTCTGTCTGTAGGAGCGATCCAGAAGGAGTTCGAACCTTGAAGGAGTCCGTCTGTAGGAGCGATCCGAAAGGAGTTTGGCTCCTGGAGGAGAAGTTCGGCAAAAGTTTGGCTTCTGTAGGCATCTGACTAGAGGAGCGCGGAGGGAGTTTGGCTCTCATGGAAGTCCAACTGAAGGAGTACGGAGGGAGTCTGGCTCTCGTGGGAGTCCGTCTGAAGTTCGACCGCTGAGAAGTTTGACTGGAGTTGAATCGCTGAGGAGTTCGGTTGGCTGAAGGAGTTTGGCAAAGACTCGGCCACTGGGGAGTTCGGCTAGGACTCGACCGCTGGGGAGTTCAGTTGGCTGAAGGAGTTTGGCAAAGTCCCAGCTGTTGGAGAGTTTGGCTAGGACTTGGCCACTAGGAAGTTTGGCAGGAGCTCAACTACTGACGAGTTCGGTCGGCTGAAGGAGTTCGGCTTAGACTCGTCTGCTGAAGCTCTTCCGTGGCTATCGGTTGCATTAGACTGAGCATCGAACTGAACTTCGATAGGAGTGGGGTTATCCCCAATACTTACTAAATCATGAAATTAAATTAACTCCTATGAATTGACATGTGCCACTAGTACTTTTTCTATCAAGTTTACAACCAAAAAAATCAGCATCATAATATCTAATTAATTCAAATTGAGATAACCTATCATACCATAATCCTACATTAAGTATCCTAGATAAGTATCTAATGATTCTTTTAACAGCAAGCAAATATGATTCTCTAGGATCTTATTGATACCTAGAATACATATAAACACTAAATATTATATCCGATCTACTGACAGTAAGATAAAGGAGTGAGCCTATCATACCTCTATATAATTTCATATCTATTTTCTTACCATTTTTATCTTTGTCAAGTTTACAGGATGTACTCATTGGTGTGCCAATTGGTCTTGAAGACTCCAATCCAAATTTTTTAAGTATCTTCCTTGTATACTTCATTTGGTTGATGGAGTTTTCTTCTTCATTTTATTTAATTTGGAGTTCAAGAAAAAATTTAATTCTCTCATCATGCTAATCTCGAACTTATCTGGCATAAGTTTGACAAATTCTTGATAAACAAATTCATTAGTGGCACCAAAGATGATATCATCTACATAAATTTATACAATCAATAGATTTTCATCTTTTCTTTTTAGAAATAGAGTTTTATCAACATTTTCTCTAAGAAATTCATTTTCTAGTAAAAATTTACTTAATCTTTCATACCATGCACATGGAGCATATTTTAGTTTATATTAGGCCTTATGCAATTTGAACACATGATTTGAAAATGCATGATTTTCAAATCCAGGTGGTTATTCAACATATACTTCTTCGGCTATATAATCATTAAGAAATGCACTTTTTATATTCATTGGATATAATTTGAAATTCAAGAAATATGCAAATGCAAGCAATAGTCTAATTGATTCTAATTTAGCTACTGGGATAAAAGTTTCATCAAAATCAATGCCTTCTTTCTGATTGTATCATTTTGCTACTAATCTAGTTTTGTTCCTAACAATGGTGCCATGTTCATCTAATTTATTTCTATATATACATTTAATTTTAATTATTGGGAAGTCATTTGATCTATCAACTAAAGTCCAAACTTTATTTCTTTCAAATTGATTTAATTCTTCTTGCATGACATTAATCTAATATGGATCATTTTCAGCTTCTTCTATTGATTTAGGTTCAATTTGTGAAATAAAAGCTCACTAGTTATTAATGTTTCTAAGATAGGATCGGGTTTTTACCCCTTATGATGGATCACCAATGATTAGATCTTTAGGGTATCCATGTGTATACCTTCATTCTTTTAACAATTCTTCTCTTAGGCTTGGAGTGGTCTCTTCATTCTTCTCTTTCTCTTCATTATTTTAAGTGGGAGCATCTTTTAGTACGAGATTGTCCATCTTGTCATGAATATCACCTGCATCCTCATCTAAAGCATCTTCTTTTCTAGAAGACTTGTTATAATATTCATTAAAGATAACATGAATTGATTCTTCAACAACAAGAGTTTTCTTGTTGAAGAGTCTATATGCCTTGCTTAATGAGGAGTATCCTAAGAAAATATCTTCATCTGACTTGGCATCAAATTTTTTTAAGTTATCTTTTCCATTATTAAGTATAAAACACTTACAACCAAAAATATGAAAATAGTTGATATTTAGTTTTCTATCTTCCAAAGCTCATATAGAGTTTTCTTTAAATAATTCTTATTAAAATATGATTTAACGTATAACATATAGTATTTATTATCTTAGCCTAAAAATATCTAGGTAAGTTACTTTCACATAACATGGTTCGTGCCATTTTTTCTAATGTGCGATTTTTTCTTTCTACTACTTCATTTTCTTGCAGAGTTCTGGGTGCAGAAATATTATGATCAATTTTTTTTCATTACAGAAATTTTCAAAGTGTTGATTTTTGAATTTGGTGCCATGATTACTATATATGCATACAGTTGATGTGTTCTTTTTATTTAAAATATTTTGATAAAATATAAAAAATGCATTGAAGGCTTCATCCTTTTATGCTAAAAACATCGCCCAAGTGAATCTTGAGAAATCATCTATAATTACTAGGCCATACTTCTTACCTTCTAGACTAGTAGTCCTTATGGATCTAAATAAATTCATGTATAGCAATTCTAAAGGTCTAGAGATTGAAATCATGCCTTTTGATTTAAAAGAGTTCTAGTTGGTTTTTCAAATTAGCACGCATCACAAATTCGATTCTTTTCAAAATTTAATTTTGATAATTCTCTTACAAGATTTTTCTTAATTAATTTTATAAGTAAATCTATACTAGTATGACTTAATCTACGATGCCATAATCAACTAGTTTTATTGACTTTGATATCCATTGCCATAAAATATTGATCATTTTTTATGTGTAGATCATCGAGATCTATCATGTATAGTATTGGGGATAAATCCCGCTCCTACCGAAGTCTAGTTCGATGCTCAGCCTAATGCAACCAGTAGCCACGAAAGAGCTTCAGCGGACGGATCTTAGCCGAACTCTTAGGACCGGCCAAACTGCTCAGTGGACGGATCTTAGCCGAACTCCCTAGCGGCCGAGCTCCTTCGAACTCCCAATGGCCAAACTCCTCAACGGTTGTCCTTCGGTCAAACTCCTCAAGCGACCGTCCCTTCAGCCGACCGAGCTTCTTCGGACTCCCAGCAGTCGAACTCCTCGGCAGTCATCCCTCGGTCGAACTCCTTAAGCAGCCATCTCTTCAGTCGATCGAGCTCCTTCAGACTCCCAACGGTCGAACTCCTCAGCGACCAAACTCCTTTCGAGCTTTTCCTTGGCCGAACTCCCCTAGAATCGATATATGTCGAAGTCCATCGATCAATGCCTTAGGAGCCATGGCTATTAAAGCTAGATGAACGGTCACCATCAGTCTGCCATAGGCGAGGCTACAGCAGCTCCGCCAGACCTCTAGTAGCCCTCCACTGTCCGACGGCATGGCTGTCGCTTTCGATCTGACGACACCATCCTCTCCACATCAAATTCGGTGCAGCCTCGAGCGATCCGCCATCAAACAGCTATAGCTGTCATCATCAAGCTCCGCCTATAAAAAGGACCCTCCAGATACACTATCCTCTAATCGCTAACCTCTGATCTCTAAGCTCTAAGCTCTTCTCTTCTTCTCTAAGCTCAGCGGAACTCATTCCCGAGCACTCCATTTCTGTTGGCCAGAGCTAACTTGATCGTCGGAGGGTCCTTCCGAAGCCACCCCCCACCGGCTCAGGATGGGACTCTATTTTGCAGGTCTCCGGTGGCAATCTTATCAGCCTCCACTCTAGTGGATTCCGACAACAATCAGATTCTGCGTCAACAGATTGGCGCTAGAGGAAGGGTTTGAACCTTTGAGGTTTTCTTATTCTTAAAGGAGTGCTCGACGATGATTTCCCTCTCTCCGGAGATCTCTCTTCTTCCTCACTAGAGTTCTTTCCCCAGGAGAAAATGTCTCCTAGGAGAGCTTCGACTCAGCGCTCGACGGTCGCCGCGGCCCGATCCCGTCCAAATCCGTTTGTTCCTGCTTCAGCCCCAGTAGCTCAGGTTCCATCTGTACCCACGGTGGATGTGAAGCAGCTCGACCTGCTTGTCCGATAGATCCGTGGCCTCATGGAGGCAATGTAGGCCATATAGTAGCCCTCGATGGCGACTCCACCAGAAAACCCACCATCGAAATATCGAAAACCGACCCCAAGGAAGACTACCAGGGCCGTCGCCCCTGAAAAGAGAAAATAGAGAACCGAGGATCCGTGTTTGAATCATAGTTCTCTTCTGGGAGAGATCTTCCCCATTTGTAGTCGGAAGCCCCTTAAGATCTGCAACCAAGACGACGCCCTTGATCACAAACTGCGGGAGATGGACTGGCGGATTGAAGAGCTCAGCCACGTCGTCCCGGCTCATCATACCGACATCCACATCGAACCTTCTTTCTCCCTCTGAATTATCCAAGAATCCATTCCATCGAACTTTGAGCCCCCTCAATTGAAAAGCTACGATGGAACTTCAGAACCGATTGATCATTTGGAGGCCTTCCGTGCCATGATGCTACTCTATGGTGCTTCAGACACCATACTATGCCGAGCTTTTCCATCTACCTTAAAGAGAGTAGCTAGAAATTGATACTCAGCATTGAAGCCGAGTACAATCTTTTCTTTTGACTAGATGAGCAGTCAATTCGCGGCTCACTTTATCAGCAGCCGACGTCCACGTCGAGGTTCGGATTCTCTGATGAATGTCAAGCAGAAGCGAAGAAAATCCATCCAGACTTACGTCACCCAATTTAATGCTGCGGCATTGGAGGTTCGGGACTTGGACCAATCTGTTGCGATGGCCGCGCTCAAGGGTGGCCTTCAGAAAAATGACTTGCTGTTCTTCCTGAAAAAAAGTATCCCAGGGACTTCGTCGATCTGCTGGCTCGGGCCGAGAGATATGCCCGTGCGAAAGAAGCCTTCAAGTTGAAGGAGAAGAAGCCTTGAGAGAGCGGCTGGCAGACCATGGAGAGCCGAGCGAAGTTCGGTCGTGCTCACGAACTCCCTTCGAAAGCAGGCGGGCCCGAACTCCTCGAGCTCGCCATCGAGGAAGCCCCGATAGAGGGGTGCGAAGAAGCCCTCCACCCAGAAGGTTCCACGACTATGCCTCCCTCAATGCTCCTCGAACTCAGATTCTCACCGAAGTTAAGAACCGACTGCCAAGATCCGAAGGGTTACGGTCTCCTCCGAATAAGCACGATCGAAGCAAGTACTGCCTCTACCATCGCGACCATGGCCATGATACTGAGGAATGCATCCAGCTTCGAGATGAAATTGAGGAACTCATCAGAAAGGAGCGGCTGGGTAAATTCCTTTGATAGGAGAAGATCGGCTAAGGACGCTGCCGTAACCAGAAATGATAAGGTCGGCCACCTCACGGCATCATCAGCGTTACCCCGGGGAGGAACTTGGTACATCAACGATTCAACACCTCCCAGCATCGAGAGAAGCATGCTCCAAATTGAGGAGGCCAGCATAAAATAGAAAAGGTCGTCCAAATGAAGAAATGCAGAGGAATAACGCTACCACGACCTTGAAACACAAGGAACTCGGGAATGCATTGCCAGTAACTTTCTTTCAATAAAATTCTTTTCTTTCAATAATATTATTTCAGGGTGCAAAAATGTGATGACAGGGAAAAAGCAGTCGATAGTTGTCATGTTAGGAACAGGAGGAGAACTTGTCCTAACACGAGTAGGTCAAAGACCTTCAACTTCGGCCAGAGATAAGATCTCTCCCGAGCGATCGATGATAACCTCGGTCAGAGATAAGATCTCTCCCGAGCGAAGGCCTCATTCATGAAGGACGAGATGGAGGGAGAGGCCCTAACAGCGGCCCTTATGTGCCCCCACAGCCCGTTAGGAATAGGAGGAGAACCTCATCCTAATGCGAGCAACAACCTCGGCTAGAGATAAGATCTCTCCCGAGCGATCGTGGACCAATCTCGACTAGAGATAAGATCTCTCTCGAGTGAAGGCCTCGTTCACAAAGGACGAGATGGGGGGAGAGGCCCTGACAGCAGCCCTTATGTGTCCCCATAGCCCGTTAGGAACAGGAGGAGAACCTCATCCTAATGCGAGCAACAACCTCGGCTAGAGATAAGATCTCTCCCGAGCGATCGAGTCAACCTCGGCTAGAGATAAGATCT
>QRFJ01000274.1:0-105646 GCA_006176705.1 Cocos nucifera | reverse complement strand
TCGAGCTCGCCATCAAGAAATTTCTGACAAAAGGGCGCGAAAAAGTCCTTCCGAAAGGTTCCGCAACTGCGCCCCCCTCAATACTCCTCGAACTTAAATTCTTATGGAAGTTAAGAACCAGCTGCCAAGACCAGAAGGGTTACGGTCTCCTCCAAACAAGCGCGATCGAAGCAAGCACTGCCTCTACCATCGCGACCACTGCCACGATACTGAGGAATGCATCCAGCTACCAGACAAAATTAAGGAGCTCGTCAAGAAGGAGTGGCCGGGTAAATTCCTTTGGTGGGAGAAGATCGGCTAAGGGCGCTGCCATGATCAGAAACTACAAGATCGGCCGCCTCACAATGTCATCAACGTTACCCCGAGGAGGGGCTAGGTACATCGACGATTCATCACCTTCCAGCGTCAAGAGAAGCATGCTCCAAATTGAGGAGGCCAGGGTGAGATAGAAAAGATCGCCCGCATGAAGAAACGTGGAGGAATAAAGCTACCACGACCCTGAAACACAAGGAATTCGGGAATGCATTGCCAGTAACTTTCTTTCAATAAAATTCTTCCCTTTCAATAATATTGTTTGGATGCAAAAACTATATGATGAAAGGAAAAAAGCAATCGATAGTCGCCGTGTTAGGAACAGGAGGAGAACCTCGTCCTAACGCGAGCAACAACCTCGGCTAAAGATAAGATCTCTTCCGAGCAACAGAGTCAACCTCGACTAGAGATAAGATCTCTCCCAAGCGACCGAGTCAACCGAAGGCCTCGTTCACAAGGACGAGATGGAGGGAGAGGCCCTGATAGCGGCCCTTATGTGTCCCCATAGCCCGTTAGGAATAGGAGGAGAACCGAGAACCTCGAGATAAGATCTCTTCGCCATCGAGAAGGCCTCGTTCACAAAGGACGAGATGGGGGGAGAGGCCCTGACAGCGGCCCTTATGTATGTCCCCATAGCCCGTTAGGAATAGGAGGAGAACCTCATCCTAATGCGAGCAACAAAGGCTAGAGATAAGATCTCTCCCGAGCGATCGAGTCAACCTCGGCTAGAGATAAGATCTTTTCTGAGGCTAGAGATAAGATCTCTCACCGAGCGATAAGTCAACCTCGGCTAAGAGATAAGATCTCTCTGAGCGAAGGCCTCGTTCACAAAGGACGAGATGGAGGGAGAGGCTCTGATAGTGGCCCTTATGTGCCCCCACAGCCCATTAGGAATAGGAGGAGAACCTCGTCCTAACATGAGCAACAACCTCGGCTAGAGATAAGATCTCTCCCGAGCGAAGGTCTTGTTCATGAAGGACGAGAGGGGGGAGAGGCCCTGACAGCGGCCCTTATGTGCCCCCACAGCCCGAATAGGAGGAGAACCTCGTCCTAACACGAGCAACAACCTCGGCTAGAGATAAAGATCTCTTCGAGCGATCGAGTTAACCTTGCTAGAGATAAGATCTCTCTCGAGCGATCGACAACCCCTAGAGATAAGATCTCTCCCGAGCGATCATGAAAAACCTTTAGCTAGAGATAAATCTCTTCGAGCGAAGGCCTCGTTCACAAAGGACGAGATAGGGGGAGAGGCCCTGACAGCGGCCTTTATGTGCCCCCACAGCCCATTAGAAATAGGAGGAGAACCTCGTCCTAACGCGAGCAACAACCTCGACTAGAGATAAGATCTCTCCTGAGGAACCGAGTCAACCTCGACTAGAGATAAGATCTCTCCCCAGCGAAGACCTCGTTCACGAAGGATGAGATGGGGGGAGAGGCCCTGATAGCGGCCCTTATGTGCCCCCACAGTCCGTTAGGAACAGGAGGAGAACCTCGTCCTAACACGAGCAACAACCTCGGCTAGAGATAAGATCTCTCCCGAGCGACTAAGTCTACCTCGGCTAGAGATAAGATCTCTTCCGAGCGACCATCGACAACCTCGGCTAGAGGTAAGATCTCTCTCAAGCGATCGTGGAAAATCTCGGCTAGAGATAAGATCTCTCTCGAGCGAAGGCCTCATTCACAAAGGACGAGATGGGGGGAGAGGCTCTGACAACGGCCCTTATATACCCCCACAGCCCGTTAGAAACAGGAGGAGAACCTTATTTTAATGCGAGCAACAACCTCGACTAGAGATAAGATCTCTCCCGAGCGATCGAGTCAACCTCGGCTAGAGATAAGATCTTTTTCGAGCGACCGCAACAACCTCGGCCAGAGATAAGATCTCTCCCGAGTGACTGAGCCAACCTCGGTCAGAGATTGGATCTCTCCCGAGCATCCGTATTGACCTCAACTGTAGGAGAGATCTCCTTCGAGTCAGCCTCGGCTGTAGGAGACAATGTCGCCCCCGATGAGCTCAACCTTCGATCTCGATCGCAGGAGATGAAGCCTGCCTCAACCTCGGTTGGAAATGAGATCTCCCCCGAGCCTCAACTTCAACATCAACTTTAGCTGCAGATGAGATCTCCCCCGAGCTTCGACCTGAACCAGCATGGAGCCTAGAAGAAGACTTCGACAGTCACCTTTTCTGCACTCCCTTTCTTTGAGTTTCGAACTTGGAAGTGGGGGGCTACTATTGGGGATAAACCCCGCTCCTGTCGAAGTCTAGTTCGATGCTCAGCCTAATGCAACCAATAGCCACGGAAGAGCTTCAGCGGATGGGTCTTAGCCAAACTCTTAGGGCCGGCCGAATTACTCAGTGGACAGATCTTAGCCAAACTCCCCAGCGGCCAAGCTCCTTTAGACTCCCAGCGGTCAAACTCCTCAACGGTCGTCCCTCGGTCGAACTTCTCAAGCGGCCATCCCTTCAGCCGGCCGAGCTCCTTCGGACTCCCAGCGGTCGAACTCCTCGACAGTCGTCCCTCGGTCGAACTCCTCAAGCGGCCGTCCCTTCAGCCGACCGAGCTCCTTCGAACTTCCAGCGGTCGAACTCCTCAGCAGTCACCTCGGCCGAACTCCTCAAGTGGTCATCCCTTTAACCGATCGAGCTCCTTCGGACTTCCATCGATCGAACTCTTCAACGATCGAACTCCTTCCGAGCTTTCTCTTGGCCAAACTCTCCTGAAATCGATATATGCTGAAGTCCATTGATCAATGCCTTGGGAGCCATGGCTATTAAAGCTGGACGAACGGTCACCGTCAGTCTGCCACAGGCGAGGCTACAGCGGCTCCACTAGACCTCGAGCAACCCTACACTGTCGGACGGCATGGCTGTCGCTTTTGATCTGACGACACCATCCTCTCCTCATCAAACTCGGTGCAGCCTCGAGTGACCCACCATCAGACAGCTGCAGCTATCACCATCAAGCTCTGTTTATAAAAAGGACCCTCCAGATACGCTATCCTCTAATCGCTAACCTCTGATCTCTAAGCTCTAAGCTCTCCTCTTCTTCTCTAAGCTCAGCGGAACTCATTCCCGAGCACTCCATTCTTGTTGGCCAGAGCTGACTTAATCATCGAAGAATCCTTCCGAAGCCACCCCCCACCAGCTCCGGATGGGACTCTATTTTGCAGGTCTCCGGCGGCGACCTCATCGACCTCCACTCTAGCAGATTTTGGCGACGATCAGATTCTGCATCAACATATACACTGTTGTGTCTATATCCTATGAACATGATACCATTATCATTTAGACTAGAAATAATATATAATAAGAATTCAAATATGAGTTTAAATCTTTTATCATAGAATTGACTAATACTAAGCAAATTATGTTTCAATTCATCAATTAACAATATATTTTGAATAGATGTAGAAGGAGTGATATGAATGTTACCGATGCCAATGAGTGCCCCTTTTCATTATCTCCAAATGTAACTACCCCTCCATCTTTAGGCTCAAAAGTGATAAATTAAGATTTGTCATCCATCGAACAGTCATTATCAAGATACCAAAGTCTTTTCTTCTCCCGAGCTACAAGACACTCCTACACAAAGAAGTCAAGTTGAGCTTTTAGATACCCAAGTCATTTTGGATCCTTTAGAGTTAGTATTCATGGTTCCTTTTGGAATCCAAATCATTTTAATTATTTTTTCATTCAATTTTCTAAAATCACATGCATAAGATTTGTAACCAATTTTACCACAATAATAATATGAAAGGTTTGATGTAGTACTTATTAAAGCTTTAACAAATAGATTTTTTAATAATTTTTGCTTCTTATGAAGTTTGAATCCTAATCCTATCTTATTAAAAATAGCTCTTTGCTCATTTAATAACATATTTAATTTTTGAAACTATAAGTAAATCTCTCAATAAATGATTTGAGTTTTACTAATTTATCATTTTAATTTTTGATTTTCATGAGCTAGCAAATTCAATTTTTCAGAAATTATTTCTTTTTTATGAAAAAGTTTAGAATTTTACTTCTTCAAGTCTATATTTTTCAAGATAACTTTTCTAAATTCAGTCATAAGTTCAGTGAAAGCATCTTATAATTCATTAAATATAAAATCTAAAGAATTTTTAGTATTTACCTCCTCATGATATGCTATTAAGCAAAGATTAGCCACTTCTTGTGATTCTTCCTTGGAGCTAGAGTCCTCACTATCGCTCTAAGTGGCCATCATTGCCTTCTTCTTGAACTTTTTTGGATAGTTTCTTGAGAAAAGGATAGTTCATTCTAAAATGGCCCGATTTCTTGCACTCGAAGGAAATGGGTAGCTCCTTTTTCTTTTTTCTCTTTTTTTGCTTGGCTCACGCTTAAAGTTCTTCTTCTTGAATACTTGCTTCTTCTTTCTCATAAATCTCTTAAATTTTCTTGTAATTAAGGCCAAGTCTTCTTCTTCTTCCTCTTCATTGGATTCTTCACTTTCGTCATCCTTGGAGATAGTTGTCTTGAGAGCTATGGTCTTCTTCTTCTTGATTTCTTTTTCGATATTTTTTCTCATGTTTGTTCATGAGTCATTAGAGATCCAAGAAGCTCTTCCAATGGTAGCTTGTTGAGGTCCTTGGCTTCTTAAATGGCGGTAACTTTTGCTTTCCAAGTTTTTGAAAGTGATTTAAGAATTTTGTAAACAAGCTCAATGTTAGTATAAGATTTACCTAAACTTTTCAAATCATTGATAATATCGATAAATCTAGTAAATATTTCAGAAATAGATTCATTTAATTTTATTTTAAATAATTTATATTTATGCATAAGCATATTTATTTTAAACTCCTCCATTTGATTGATACCCTCATGAGTAACCTCTAATCTATTGCAAATCTTCTTAGCTGAAATATATGTAGAAATTCTATTGAATTCATTAGGGTCTAATGCATAATATAGGACATTCATGACCTTAGTATTTAATTCTATCATTTTTATGTCATGCTAATCCCAATCATCTTCAAATTTGAAAATTTCATTATCCTCAACTTTAATTATGAGAATATGTTGGCCTTTGATTATCACTCTCCAAAGTTGATAATCAAGTGCTTGAATATAAATGTGCATGCATGCTTTTTAATAAGTATAATTTATTTTATTGAATAAGAGTAAATGATTGGTCGATTGCCCTTCGAGTCACATCCAAACGAACTTAACCGGAATTTAAATCTTCTAATAGGAAGACTTTCATTTTTATTAAATAAAAAAAAATATTTGAATAGGAAAAGAACCAGAAGCTTACACCTTGCCTTCATCATCTCCGATAACTCAACTGTCCAAATCAAATTAAAACATCTAAAAACAAATCCCATGTGAGCGACATTCGGACTTTAAATCTTCTAATAAAAAAAGACTTTTTCTTTTATTAAATAAAAAATTATATTTGAATGGAAAAGAACCAGAAGCTTACAGCTGGCCTTCATCATCTCCGATAACTCAACTCCAACATTGGAAATACAAGCTCTATCAAAGAACCATCAAAGCATCTTTGAACGATACCCGGTCTTTTGGCTCTAAGATCAAGTCTATCATCTGTTCTTATTAGTCTAATATCTTAAACATGGGCCAGCGGCAAGAACATGATACAAGATTGCACCAAGACTACTCTAATTATCTGGTTGTGCTTGTTGCTAGACATTTTATTAGTCTGAGTGTTCAAGTCATGGAGAAAGAGAAGAAGCTCACTTTCCAGGAGCATCCAATTGACAAGATTAGAATGATTAGACGATGAAAGAGTATCCCATGAGTCACGGCTTGGTTTAGCGATCCTACGGTATTCAAAATAGTCACCACAGAGAACCAAGAGCAATGACCCAAAGCAGTTGCCAAAAGCTGATGCTTTTGGGCAATCATCTCCTAATCTAGTGATCCTGCAATCTGAACTACAGTTGTTGCCAAATGCTGTTGCTCTTGGGCTGAGGTCTGTTTGCAGCATTGTCTCTTGGTGGCTTCTCTATTTGTTTGTTAGGTAGACTTCCGTTTTCTTTGAGGCCATGTTGTGAATTTAGAAGGTGGGAATGGATATCAGAGTCCATCTAAGCCTATGTTCACATTCAATAACTCGTTTGCACATGAAAATGCCGATTCCTATCCGTGTTGGATGCCCATTGGATTCGCGTAGAAAGAGTGAACCATGCCAACGGGTGGCTTGGGTGTCATACCCCGTAGTCCTCAATATGAGTAACGATAATAGATTTTTTATGTCTTATGTTGTTATTATTATTATTAGTTGTCTATTAAAATACATTATAGTAATGAATTATCTAAGGATAATATAATATTATGTTTACAATGCATTTATAATTATATTTTGTATTTATATTTATAATACATAATACAATATATTATATCACATATTGTAAATGATGTACTAATACTATATATCATATTCATAATATACATTTTGGATCTTATACTTCAATTATCACATTGTTGATACTAATATAATTATTTATGCCACATCCTAACCTATAATAATGGCGGTCCAAAGTTGGTTTGGTAACGGCCACATGACGATACCGGCCAGAAGCCAACTAATAATAAGTTCAAACATTAATGATAAAATATTGACCGGGTATATAGGTTGGATTTAAGAAAACAGAAAATATTAAATAAGACGGATTACATCATGATAGAGATCGTCTTAAATGATATCACATGATTAAGTTTGAGGAAGGCTAAAGCAGTTAAAGAATAGACTAGTTAAGCTAATCAACTACCATTCAACATCATGTAAGATAGGCAAGCGATATCCACGGGGAGTAAATTGAAGTAGGCTAAGCAATTACTCGAGGAACAAGTTAAGTCTTGAAGAGGGCAAGAGAATAGCTGAAATGTAAATATGGCCTACTGAAGAGGTTACGTATTCACTTAAAGGCCGATCATGACTTATGGTAAAATATCAGCCTAATACAAGATGAAGTCTTAGAAGCAGAATATGAGAGACACAAACAATTACAAAAAAGTTAGGATGTTGAAAGTGAAGTTAGAATAAACTACAGCAATCATCGGAACAAGGTGGATAAAAGTAATGGTAACCAGAAAAAACAAAAAAATGACCAGTACATTTTTTTACCTTCTAATTATTTTTGCTTTATCTGCAATCATCCTTTAGCTCATAATTTTGAGCATAGTGTTGCAATCACCGCTCCCTTCTCAGTAAGATGGCATCTTGGTAGTGAAAATTCTTGAAGATCAAGATGATAGAATCTGTTGTTGCTTAAAATGGGGCACCTCAGAAAGTGGAGCGATCGGTCTAAAATGGGGCACCTCAGAAAGTGGAGCGGTCGGTCTTACGTAGGAATACTTGAGTAACCTGCAAAATAAAATTTGAAATAAAAGATTTGACTCCGACGAAGATCCTCCGACACTCAAATCAGTAGAGAATAGCTAAGCAACAATGAATTTTCTGAGAAAAATTTCTTGTTTACCTGGATCCTCGGAATCTAAGATATTTATAGAGGAAATGCTTTACGAATGTTATACCGTTCCATTGATTTTGGGCTACCAATCGCATTATCCTAAAATTACGACCATTTTTCCAAAATGAGAAGGCTATTATTGGCATGATCGAAATTTCTTATCTGCTCCCATAAATTTAGGTGGAGTGGAAAATAGCTGAATTACTGTCGGATCATTGCCTATCCATAAAGGGGGCCGTTAAGCATGCAAAAGGATTGTTCATCCGAGGTGGTTTAAGAGGTCCGAATGAGTTATTATCAATAAGAACAACTCAGATACATCTTTCAATACGATCTTTAGCTCGGAGGATATTATGATAATTTTTTATCTCAAAATTAATATCAGTATTCTTATGCTAGACTGAGGTATTTTGGCTTTCAAGTGATCGATTTGAGGTATTTATGTTATCACTGCAACAGAACCCATTACCATCAATCTTATCTGATTCTAACATAGTGATATGCCCACCCATCATTCCACAACCTTCTCCTTCTCCTTCTCCAACCCACCTTAGCGGAAATGAAAGGAGCAATAAGCTCTCTAGCATGGTACACTGATAGCTATTATGATACTGCCAGGGAAGAGAGATGATACTCAGCCATCAGGCTTTATAGGAAGTCTAATTTATAATGCTGTTGATGAATCCTAAGTACTTTAGATTTAGCTATCCAAATAGAGTGCCCAGGCTCCACCACAGGTAGTGATTCTTGGTGAGCAAACCGTCTCCAGCCCTATTAGAGAGTCTGGCCTCAAAGGCCAAGTCTCTCAAATAAGGTTGGTGCACTAATTAGTTGGTTCGTAGTGCAAGATCATCTTGTAGCTCAAATTATATATGGACGAGAGCTGTCGAGACATATGAAGAAGAAGAACAAGTCAAGTGACTACTTTTGTAGAAAAGTGGCAACCTTCCATGACTTTGATGGCAAAGCAAGTCAAGAAGCTTGTCTCTGTCCTCTCTAATCAATATCATGTGTCATAGTATCAGTGAATCTTAAGGTGATTGTGGCTGACAGTAGCCCCTATGTTAAGGATAAGTCGGCCGATCATCTACAATATGGAAGTTTTATGATACAAGAGAAGCTTGACCTCCAAAAGTTTGTCTTATGAAAAGGAAAGTCAGAATATTATGCTGGAGAGTCCTTGGAGTCTAAAGACTATGGTGATGAGGAGGGTATTCAGTGATAAATATGGGACCTATGAGTCAAGCTGAGCATATTACTGCTAATGTTTCACTTAATGGGAAATCAAGTATAGACCCTAGAATGGAATTTGGCCATCCATCATCATGGTTAAGTGTGAAAAGAGGAATAATGTTAGTATGGGAGTTGTTCCGGCATCAATTCCGATACCACGGGTTGGATGTTCTTCGACTGTAATAGCTTTATTGGGAGATGGATGCTAGCAACTTGCTGACTAGCCTAAAATCCATGTTATCCAATTCCAAGGTCGAAGAGCACCAGCCCCAACGGATACCTCCTCTCCTAGATAACTTGTGCATGCCAAACCTATAGGTCAGGGACAACCTCAGGCTGACATCTATTAGAAGTCATTATATCAACTAGTTCTAAATTTAATTATTCAACCAATTAAACAACATCATGCCGATCATGCCTAGGTTGAATACTCATCTATAAATATTCTCCATGAAAGGCTTAAGCAAAGAATTCCATGATCAGTTTGAACATGAAAAATATTTAATAAAATAAATAAATAAATAAATAAATACTAGACAATTATTAAGAAAAATGAGAGAGGCTGGTTGAATTGCACTTGAAAAAACTTTTAGCAAGAGGGCTAAGACAACATTAGATAATCCACCTAATGCCAATTACAAAAGTCTAAATACATAAGGCACCAAGGCCTTCAAGTGTCCTCGAGGTCCCTCATGATATTTTGTGTCTTCCTCTAGTTAGACCTATCCACTTTGATGAGGAGTTTAGGAAGCTTGGATATGCAATTGTCAAGTTGTTTGCAAGGTTTGTCCAAGGCTTTGAACATCCCCTCGCTTTTGTTTCTAGTTCATCTTGATTGTCCTTTAAAGCCTTCAATCAAGTATGAGCTTGGCCAGCCATGCCTCTAGAGATACTATTAGAAGATGTCTTGCACTATAAGAATTTTAAATATTAGTGATGGTATTAGCGATGAAAAAAATTTTTATCGCTAATAATATTTTTTTACCACCACAACAATAACAGAAAAAAACATCATCGCTAATACTATTAGCGACGAAAATTTTATTATTAACGATGACAAGTACCATCTCTAAAAATATAATTTTTTTAAATATTTAAATATTAAAAAATTATTAGCGATGATGAATTTAGTTTATTAGCAATATAAAAAAATTATCGCTAATAAGAAACTATTAGTGATGGCTATTTAGTTATTAGCAATGGCACGAGCCATCACTAATATTATTTAAATTTTTTATTTTTTTTATAATATTTAAATATAAAATAATTACTAGCATATTAATCTATACATATGTGGAATATTTTTTTCTTTGTTTTCTTCAAATAAATCCTTGCAAGGTCCAACCATGAATTGAATAGGCCAGCCTCTTGGTCCGACTTGACATCCATTTGAAGGCTCAAAGGCCTATTATTACATCCAAACAGGATAGGATCTTGTCCGAACATGATACGATCCTATTCAAACATGGTAGAGAAGTCATTCTCCTCCAATGCTATCCTCATCTAAAGCTAGAAAGGCCTAAATTCTACTTCTATTAAAGAGCACCCTTCCTCCACTTCTTCTTACTAAGAAATCACCGCAGCCATCATCCTTTCAATTTCTTTTTTCTTCCCTTAGTTGTCGGTGCTTTGTAGTTATTATGCTCTCTAGTGATCATGATTGAGCCCTAGCCGAAGTCAAGGTAAGATCCATTGATCTCCTTCCATATCTATTACTTCTTGAAATTCCATCGTTGGCTATATTATTAGTTGAAAAAAAAATAAAAAAAAAAAAAATTTAGATTTTTTATTTTTAGATCTAAAATTTAGACTTCTTTTTTTTCTTCTGACCTTCTCCGTTGCTAGTATGTGTCACCGAATATCATCGAAGAAGGAAACCTATCCCCTACACCACTTATGGCCATCATCATCAGAGACCCATCATTGGAATCATGAAAATAAAAATAAAAAGGTCAAAACCACTGTTCTTGCTGACCTTTTTTTTTTTCTTAATTTTTTTTAGCACCGCCAGCCGTTAGCTCCAACATTATCGAATGGTGGATTGCCGGCCATAGAGGACTACTGCCACCACCCGTCCTCCACCATTAGGGGAAGAAGCGAGTCAAGGGATTCCATTACGGCGGCAAAGAGGTTGGACAGTGGAACAGCGAAGAGTGTCTAGTCAGGACCCGTTGTCATATTATTTTTTACTATTATTTCTATGTGGCATTCTTTTTATTTTTTAAAATTCTATCTATCAATCAAAGGCTTTAGCATTGAAGCTTGAGTCTTCATTGCCTGCTGGAGCCTTATTCCGCGTTGTGGCTTCACTATACCCAACCAATTTTAACCCACTAAAATACACTAAAATGCAACTTAGAGCGACCGAATAGGTAAACTTAGATGATGGGACATGTAGCTTTTTTTTTTTTTTTTAAATCCTACATATGAAATGGAGATAGAAGGCTCCATTAAAATCTCATCGATGCATGAAATGTGAATTTTTAAAATAATATTTAATGTTATTTATCCATCTTATTGATTCCATCTCTTACACACCCTAATAAAGTAGTACATGGAGCACATCACGTGATAATATAGTAATTAAGGATAATCCCACGTCACGTGGTAATATAGTAATTAAGGACAATCGTAGGCGAACAGGCTTGACTTTAATGTCTTTCCAACGGTGATCTCAAACGTCACAATGCACCCTACCTGATAATTATCATAAATATATTAATAAAAATATTAATTTATAAATTAATTTATTTTTATTTTAAAAAATAATAATTTTATTTATATTTTTAAAAAAATATAATTATAAATAAAAAGAATTCATTTTTTTAATTAAAATAAAGAATATTTAAAGTAAATCTAATACAAAATGAATCTCATATGAAAATTTTAAAAACAAATAAAATTAAATTAAAAAAAGAGAACCAGCCTGGCTCAATCGGTTCGCCAAAAAATCAGCCCAATGTGTTTAGTAGCCTGGCCCACTCATAGACCGCCCCCATCCCAGCTGACGTCAAAACACATGCGGCTCACCATGGTCTGAGATGTAAGGGCATTTTCGATATTTCAAAAGTAAAGTAGATGGTAATTGGTTGCGGTCCACAGAATATCTGATCTATGCGGTTCATAGAAATAGTAAGTGTACGATCGCATGATCCGCATCATTTTTGGTTGAAATTTAATGGTTCGATCCAATTTGATTAAAGATTTTCTCAGACCCTCTATATGCCATCTAATAGCTGATAAAAGCCCTTGATCGAGATTCGCTAACTAAGAAGCCATCCGACTAGAAAAAGGATTTAGGAGCTCTATTTGACACCATTTGATGGCCTAGACTCTTCAAAAGACTTGATCAGATGACAAGCATCGAATTCAACTTTGATTAAGCTATTAATAGTGGATTTTACAAAATTTTTGAATTGTTTGATCGTCATCTCATGGCCTGAAAGGATCATATCTTTGCATTAACGGAACAGAGCCCTATTGACTCGATTTCAAGTGTTTTAATCTATTTTCATCTAGATTCTTCATACTAGCTCTTTCTACTTTATAAAATGGGTACCGGGCTTCAAAGAAAGTTGTCTTTGATTCAAAAGAAGCTATGATATAAAATAGAAGCCATATTTGAATTGATGATTGCTTCGAGACACATAATGTCGAGAAAAAGAGCTTATCTTCTACGCCATCTCTACGCCAACATCGATCCAAAATTAAGATCAATTAAATTCTAATTTTTATTTATTTTGATTTATTTTTTATTTTTTATATTTAAATTTTAAATTTTAATTTAATATAAAATTTATTTTCATATTTTTTATTTTAAATTCATGCTTTTTATTTTTAATTATTTTTAATTTTTATTATAAGTAGATGTTAAGATCTAAATAGTAAATCTTAGTATCTAAAATTTATTTTTATACTATTTAATTTTTTTTATTTATTTTTATTATAATTTTTTATTTTAATTTTATTTCTATTTTTTTTTTTAAGATAAAAATTAAAGATTTTTAAACCAAACCATTATCTTATGGATTCGATTTGACGCATTATTTTTTATATATTTTTAATTATTTAAAAAATTAAAATTAAAATAATAAATATAATATCTTAACCACGATCGATTACTGCCGCAGGCTAAATAAAAGCCTAAACTTTACTATGTTTTACCCTTCCACGTGGCCTAATTCTGTGTTGGCATTCCCATCAAGCAACATCTGAACTTTCTCTAGCAAGCCTACTCACCCATAAATGAAACGGTAGAAAGTTAGGAGCTTTTGGGTTATTTAATCTGCCAGTAACGACCCCTCTTTCACTCTTCATCGAGATCTAAAAATACAATCGCCCGAAGAAGAGAGGAGGAGATCGCCGATAATTGGGGCGATCGAGATGCTGACGGAGAGGATGGTATTCCTTCGGAGCTGAGTGCGTGCCGGCGGCTATGAAAGAAGTGGGCAGCAGAGGCGAAGGGTGTACATTCCAATCTCAGAGTGGAGTGTGTGCCGGCGGCCGGTGGGAGGTGGGTGAGTATGGCACGGAGATGGCAGGAGGTAGGTGAGCATGGCACAAAGCTTGGAGCCGAGCGCGTGTCGACTGCTATGGGAGAAGTGGGCAGTAGACGTGAAGGGTGTGGGAGAAGTGGCGGATGGAGGCACTATATTTTCCCCACGTCATTGGGTGATGGCTTGATGGAGCTAACCCGGCTCGCATCCACCACCTCCTCCACCTACACCCCTACTGAACGGAGCACTACGACCATGGTCCGGGTGTAGGAGAGGCGAAGCAATTTGAGCGGGCCACGTGCGCCATATAAAAGCTTGAGAACAGGGAGACTTAGACCTCTTTCCAACCGGGAGCGGCGAAGGAGGCGGAATATCCTTGTAGAGCCAGAGTAACCCAGCCACTGGAGTGCTCCAGTACATGCCTCCTCCCTTGCCGGTGCCAGCACCGGCGCCACTGCCATCCTCCATCACCATTGGCAGCAGCAACAATAGTGATACCACGAGCAGCAGTGGGAGTAATAGCAGCGGTAGTTGCACCAGGCTATTTGCAAGCTTCTTTGCCTCGGTCTCCGCCACCACCATGGCACAGAGCACCAACTTTTCCGACCATATCAGCGCAATGAGCCGCACCGACCATGCCCTCACCGTGGAGCCCCCCTCACAGTGTCTGTCCACCAACAGGCCAACTGCTTTTCTACACTCGCAGCAACCTCTACTTCACGATCGGCCAAAGGTGGAGGGGCCCAACCCGGTGCTCCTCCCACCAAATCTGGGCTGACGACCGCCGAACATTCCGCAAATTTTTCTATCTTCGGGAAGGGGAAGCCGAGCAGGTCTTGTGAATCCCTCGACCCTTCGAAAGTTGAAACACCTCCCCATAAAATCTTCAAATAAAAAAAGTCGTGGGGAACGAAGATTTATTCCTTCATTTTAATATATATATTAACTTATAATTTCATGATATATTTTATGTATCAATTATAAATTATTAAATAAATTTTATGATAATTGATATCAATTTTTTAAATATGAAAAATAATTAAAAATTTATAATTAATTAATATTATCTAAATAAAATAGTTTATAATTAATCTTATTATATATTATTATCATGTAAGATAACTACTGATGTCAATTTTTTGAATATAAAAGATAATTAAAAGTTTATAATTAATTAATATTATTTAAATAAAATAGTTTATAATTAATTTTATTATATATTATTACCACATAGAATAACTATCTTTCATTTTTTAGCTAGCCAATATCAAATTTCAATTGAGTCACCAATAGAAAAAAAACAAAAAAATGGAACCTCAATCCTTCTTTTCTTTTAATTTTTTACTTTTTTTTCCCTTTCTTTTTTTATAATAAAATTGAAGCAAGCCTTGAGCCAGCTATAGCTTGAGACCCTATCAACCTCAAGAGCTCATCTCAAAGACTTAACCTCCTCCCCATCAGGAGGGTACACTATACATCTCTCAATACTACCAAACTCCAAAGAGTTGTCTTTTCTCAAGAATTTAATGGAGCAGATGCCGTGCATTGGTGATAGGAATCAAATTGAAAAGTTTCTTAGATTGGTTTATCAGTCTAAGATCCAGATAGCCTAAGATCGTGATTCATGAAGTTCTAAGGCTCCACATTCCTCTCAGGCATTTCATCGAACAACTTGCATGCTGGATGTATCAAGCCATGGCCTACAAAGGCATTAATCAAAGCATTCCAAGGGATTGAATCTTTTTGAGACTGTTGGGGATAAATCCCGCTCCTGCTGAAGCCTGGCCCGACGTACCCAGTAGCCGCTGAAGAGCTTTAGCGCCGGGCGCCAGGCCGAGCCCCTACCACGGCCGAACTGCCTAGAGGTCGAACTCCCCTTCGCCAAGGTCCGGGCCGAACTACCTAGCTGCCGAATTCCCCAGCGCCAGGCTCTGGGCCGAACTCCCACTCCAAGCGGCAGGACTCCTCCCACGCCCGTTCGGCCACCCGAATCCCCTTCGGCCGAACTCCTTCGGACTCCCCACGGCCGAACTCCTTCGAACCGACTCCAAGCGGCCGAGCTTCAATGAAGTCCTCTCAGCGGCCGAACTCCTCAGCGGACGGGCTTTAGTGGAATCCCCAAGCAGTCGTCACGGGGCCGAACTCCTCAGCGGTCGCCCTCATCAAACTTCGGCCGACCGAGCTCCTACCGAACTCTCAAGTGTCCAAGCCTCAGCCGAAGTCCAACAGCCGGCCGAACCCCAAACGGCCGGGCCTCGGATTCTCAGCAGCCGAACTCTTCTGCGGACGAGCCCTGGCTGCATACCTTTAGCCGGACGCCTAGGGGAGCCGAACTCCCTCCTATCTTCCTCTTCAGGAGCCCGAACTCCCCCGAAATGGGCACACAACGAAGGCCTTCAACCCTTCGTTCGGCAAGCTCTGCAACCATCGCCATCAGTCAGTCCGCCGCGCCATCAGTCAGTCCGCCGCACCATCAGTCAGTCCGCCGCGGGCGATAGCGACCCACTGTCAGGCGGCGATGGCTGTCACCCTCAATCCGCCGCACGCGGCACCAGTGAGACTGACTCCACCGAACCTCGAGCGGCCCGCCAGCACGCGGCTGCAGTTGTCACCATCAAGCTCCGCTATATCAAGGACCCTCCCGACACACTAAGGCTAAGCTCTCTGAACTCTCGACTCTCTAAGCTCTCCTCCACATCTCTAAGCTCCGGAACTCATTCCGAGCACTCCATTACTGTTGGCCGGAAACTAACTTGACCGTCGGAGGGTCCTGCCGGAGCCACCACCCCACCGGTTCCGGACGGGACTTCGTTTTGCAGGTCCCCGGCGGCGCCCAGCGGCCTCGATTGCGGCGACCTCCGGCGGCGACGGATTTCTGCACCAACAGATTGGTGCTAGAGGAAGGGCCCCGAACCTCCGAGGTTCCCTTGTTCTTAAAGGAGTGCTCGGCGACGATTTCCCTCCCCTGCTCCGGATCTCTCTCCTCCCTCTTCAGTATTCCTTTTCTGAAAAGAAAAATGCCTCCCAGAAGAGCCTCGACCCGGAGGTCGGCAGCCTCCGCGGCCCGATCCCGTTCGGGTCCGTCCGCTCCCACTCCGGCCCCGGCAACGCGGGCCCGCTCCGTACTCGCGGTAGATGCGGAGCGGTTCGACCTGCTTGCCCAGCAGGTCCGCGATCTTACGGAGGCGGTGCAGGCAGTGCAAGCCACGCATTCGCGAGGTCCGGCGCCCACTCGACCGGCGCGGGGTTCCCCGGAGCCCGGGAATCCAGTCCAGGAGCGACCGATGTGGGCTACCCGACCTCCGGCCCTCGGGAGAGAAGGGCAGCCGGCAAAGAGCCCCTGCTCGGACCGCGGCTCAACCCAGGGAGAAGCTTCACACCCCTTCCGCGAGAAGACCTTGGGGATTAAGGATCGCGAAGATTTCCTGGATCAAAGGCTCATGGAGATGGGACGACGCATAGAAGAACTTCGTCATACTCCTTCCTCCCGCGGTAACGATATTTGCACTGATCCTCCCTTCTCACAGAAAATTATGCAGGAACAGGTACCACCGAACTTCAAGCTCCCGCATTTTGAAAGCTACGATGGGACCACTGACCCGGTCGACCATTTGGAGGCCTTCAGGACGACGATGTTACTCCATGGCGCGCCTGATGCCATTTTGTGTCGGGCTTTCCCTTCTACCCTCAAGGGAGCAGCTAGGAATTGGTACTCGGCGCTTAAGCCGGGCACCATCCTATCGTTTGACCAAATGAGTCAACAATTCGCGGCCCACTTCGTCAGCAGCAAACGGCCGCGCAGAGGCTCGGATTCCTTGTTGGCCATCAGGCAAAAAGAGGGGGAACCCATCCGGGCTTACGTCACCCGGTTCAACGCTGCCGCGCTGGAAGTCCGGAACCTGGACCAATCAGTTGCTATGGCCGCCCTCAAGGGCGGCCTTCAGAAGAACGACCTGTTGTTCTCCCTGGAAAAGAAATATCCCAGGGATTTCGCTGACATGCTAGCTCGGGCCGAAAGCTATGCCCGGGCAGAAGAGGCTTTTGAGGCCAAGGATAGTGAAGCTCGCGACAAGCGACGAGTAGGCAGAGCGGGAAGGCCTGCCGAGGAAAGAAAGCGCACCGAAGCTTGGCCGCGCTCCCGAACTCCCCCTGGTCGCGGGCGTGCCCGGACTCCACCTCAGGCTCGGGGGCGGGAAGCCACCGACGGAAGGGCACGCCGAAGTTCCCCTCGGCACCGAAGTCCCCCCCGACGCCGAAGTTCCCCCCGGCGCCGAGGTTCTCCCTCGCGACGAGGTCCCTCCCCGCGCCAAGGTTCTCCCCTCCGACGGCGTTTTCACAGCTACGCCCCCCTCAACGCCCCGAAGGCTCAAGTGCTGCTGGAGATCAAGGGACGACTTCCGGAGCCGGAGAGGATGCGTTCCCATCCCAGAAAATGCAACCCCAACAAGTTCTGCCTTTACCACCGTGACCACGGTCACGATACCGAGGAGTGCATCCAGCTCCAGGACGAAATCGAGGAGCTGGTCCGGCGGGGCAGGCTTGGCCGATTCCTGCAAAGACGACCTAAAGAGCGGGAAGATCGGCCGAGAATGTTGCCGCCGAATGGGGAAGATCGGCAGGAGGATCGGCAGGAGGACCGGCCGTCTCTCGGCGTCATTAACACCGTCTCGGGAGGACCGCAGCGGGGAAAGACCGACGAATCCGAGGGATCGGCGAAGAGGCAGAGGACCTCGGAGCCCGTGACCTTCACCGAGGCAGACGCCCAGGGGATCCGATTTCCACATAACGACGCGGTTGTAATCTCTTTAAACGTCGCTGATTATGATGTACGCCGCATTTTGGTGGATAATGGAAGTTCGGCGGACATATTGTTTTACGATGCCTTCTTAAAAATGTCCCTACCTGACACCCGCTTAGGACCTGTAAATTCCCCCCTGGTGGGATTTGCCGGACACGCCGTTCCGGTCGAAGGCATGGTGACTTTGGCGGTGACGGCGGGCCAATCCCCAAAATTGGCCAAGGCGCGGATCGACTTTCTGGTCGTGAGGACCCCGTCCGCCTATAATGCAATCCTTGGGCGACCAGGCCTTAAACGCACTACGGGCGGTAGTGTCAACCTACTACTTAAAGATGAAATTCCCGACGAGCCACGGAGTCGGCGAGGTCAGAGGAGACCAAGCCCTGGCAAAGTACTGCTACTCAATCGCCCTGCGCGAGGGAGACCGGCCCGACCCTTGCCTTGTTGATGGACTGGACGTCCGCGACGACCTCACTGAAGAACGGGGCGAACCTGCGGAAGACCTCGTCCCTGTGTCCTTACGCGACGGAGACCCGGGGCATGAGGTGCGGATCGGCTCCAACTTAGCGGCCGAGGTCAAGGGACAGCTCGTCGCTTTCCTCAGAAGGAATGCAGACGTCTTCGCCTGGGCCCCAGCGGATGTACCAGGGATCGACGCCGATGTCATAGAACATCGGCTGGCCATCGACCCAAGGCACCGACCCATCAGAGAAAAATTACGCCGCCAAGCCCCAGAAAGACAGAAGGCGGTAGCCGAAGAAGTGGATAAGCTCCTTGAAGCTGGACTCATCCGGGAGGTCAACTATCCGACCTGGGTCTCGAACGTGGTCCTCGTCAAAAAAGCAAACAACAAATGGAGGATGTGCGTCGACTTCAAGAAGCTGAACAAAGCCTGCCCAAAGGACAGCTACCCCCTGCCGAGGATCGATCAGCTGGTGGACGCAACCTCGGGCCACGAGCTCCTCACTTTTATGGACGCATTTTCTGGTTATAACCAGATACGCATGGCGCCCGAGGATGAAGAAAAGACCACCTTTATTACTGACCGAGGTCTCTATTGTTACAGGGTCATGCCTTTCGGACTCAAGAATGCAGGAGCCACCTACCAGCGCTTGGTCAACAAGGTCTTCAAGGGGCAGATCGGCCGCAACATGGAGGTGTACGTGGACGACATGCTGGTCAAAAGCCGAGCCTCGACAGACCACCTCGCCGACCTTGAAGAAACTTTCGGTGCGCTTAGGAGGCACAAGATGAAGTTGAATCCGACTAAATGCGCCTTCGGCGTGACCTCCGGAAAATTCTTAGGATTCATGGTGTCGAGACGCGGAATCGAGGCAAATCCTGAGAAAATTCGAGCCATTCAGGAGATGACTGCCCCGAAAATAATTAAGGAAGTTCAGCGCCTGGCTGGGAAGGTGGCGTCCCTGAACCGCTTTGTCTCGAGGTCGGCCGAGCGGTGCCTGCCCTTCTTCCAGGTCCTCAGGCGACCGAAAGATTTTTTCTGGATGGCAGAGTGCGAACAGGCATTCGAGGAGCTCAAAAACTACCTCGGCGCGCCCCCGCTGCTGGCGAAGCCCGAACCTGGAGAAGGGCTGCTCCTGTACCTAGCTGTCTCTCCAATGGCCCTGGCGGCTGTCCTGGTCAGGGAAGATGCGAAGGCGCAACAACCAGTCTACTACGTGAGCCGAGCCTTGAGGGACGCGGAGACCAGGTACTCCAAGTTAGAAAAACTAATTTACTGTCTTCTAATCGCAGCCAGGAGGCTCCGACCTTACTTTCAGGAGCATACCATAACGGTCCTCACGGACCAACCAATAAGAGCCGTCCTCCACCGAGCAGACGCTTCAGGAAGAGTCGCCAAATGGGCGATCGAGCTCACGGAGTTCGACATCAATTACCGGCCCAGGCCATCAATCAAAGCTCAGATACTGGCGGACTTCGTGCTGGAATGCACCGCACCAGTTGAAGCCGAACTTGAATCAAGCGAGATTATCATCGGAGGGAGACCAAGCCCCAACGAAGCCGAGCTGTGGCGGTCGAGCTTCCCCGAAGAAAGGGCCGACCTTCTTGAAGGCGCCTGGGTTCTGCACGTGGATGGCTCATCCAACTCTAGCGGGGCCGGCGCAGGGCTGGTCCTGGTCAGCCCCGAGGGGATCGTCACCGAGTACGCACTGCGCTTCGAGTTTCCCACAACCAACAATGGGGCCGAGTATGAAGCGCTGATAGCCGGGCTGCAGATAGCCAGGGAATTGAAGGTGGGTCGGCTTCAAGTCTATAGCGACTCCCAGTTGGTGGTCGGTCAGGTCGGCGGCAGCTACGAGGCGCGGGAGGAAAGCATGGTGACGTACCTCGGGAAGGTGAAGAACTTGATACCAGCCTTCGACAGCTTCGACATTCGGCACATCCCAAGGACCGGGAATACAAGAGCCGACCTTCTCTCCAAGTTGGCCACTTCTGCCCCGGCCGAACTACCAAAAGAAGTGTTTCTGGAAACTCTGAAGTGCCCGACCACCGAGGAACCTCAGGCCATCCTGCGGACGGACTTCGAGCCCAGCTGGATCGATCCGCTGATCGCCTACCTCGAAGAAGGGGCCCTCCCTCACGACCGGAGAGAAGCTCGGAGGCTCAGGAGTCAAGCCTCCCGCTACGTCTTGCACGAAGGCAGGTTATATAAGAGGTCGTACTCCCTCCCGTTGCTGAGGTGCCTCCGACCCTCTGAGGCCTACATCGCGCTACAGGATGTCCACGAAGGACTCTGCGGGAGTCACGCAGGAGCCAGATCCCTATCGCAAAGACTACTTCGGCAAGGGTACTACTGGCCAACCCTATTTCGTGATTCCACGGAATACGTGAAGAAATGTGACCGCTGCCAGAAGAACGCCAGCGTGCAAAGGCAGCCGGCGTCCGAACTCACTCCGCTCACTGCACCCTGGCCCTTCGCGCAATGGGGGATGGACATCCTCGGCCCCTTCCCAACGGCGTCCGGACAACGGAAGTTCCTCCTGGTCGCGATTGACTACTTTACCAAGTGGGTCGAGGCGGAACCACTAGCGAAGATCACCGAGGCCAAGGTGCAGGACTTCGTCTGGAAGATGCTGATCTGCCGGTTCGGTCTGCCCCGAGCCCTCATAACCGATAATGGGCGACAGTTCGCTGGAGCCCGGTTTGCCGAGTTCTGCGAAGGACTAAACGTCTCCCACCACTTCACATCGGTGGCTCATCCGCAAGCCAATGGGGAAGCCGAAGTGACCAATCGGACCCTGCTGCAAGGCCTCAAGACGAGGCTCGACAGGGCAAAAGGGGCCTGGGCAGACGAACTCTACCACGTCCTCTGGGCATACCGAACAACGCAGAGGGTACCGACCGGCGAGACACCCTTCGCCTTGGCCTTCGGCACCGAGGCAGTCATCCCGATCGAGCTCAAACTCCCATCTGCTCGGATCGTGGGCTTCAACGAGCAACTCAACTCCCAGGACCTCAGAACCAACCTCGACCTTCTGGAAGAAAAGAGGGAGGCAGCCCGCATCCGGATGGCCGCCTACCAACGGAAGGTGGCTCGGTATTACAATTCCAGAGTCAAAAGCAAGGCGTTCAGAGTTGGGGACTTAGTGCTCCGACGAGCAGCCGTCTCTCAGCCCCAGAGTCAAGGGAAGCTCGTCCCAAATTGGGAAGGTCCGTACGAAGTGGTAGAGGTCATCCGACCTGGAACCTATCGCCTAAAGGAGCTCGGAGGACTAGCGCTCCCCCGACCTTGGAACTCAGAAAACCTGAGAATGTACTACCAGTAGTTTCCCTCAATAAAACCTTGTTGCTCGACACTATCGTTTCAGGGTCGCTGGGAAAAAAGCGAGCGAAAATGTCCCCACAGTCGGCCAGGAACAGGAGGAGAACCTCGTCCTGGCGTGAGCAAAGTCGAAGGCCCCGTCCATAAAGGACGGGATGGGGGGAGAAGCAAGGACGACGGTCCTCATGTGCCCCCACAGTCGGCTAGGAACAGGAGGAGAACCTCGTCCTAGCGTGAGCAAGGTCGAAGGCCCCGTCCACAAGGGACGGGATGGGGGGAGAAGCGAGGACGACGGTCCTCATGTGCCCCCACAGCCGGCTAGGAACAGGAGGAGAACCTCGTCCTAGCGTGAGCAAAGTCGAAGGCCCCATCCACAAAGGACGGGATGGGGGGAGAAGCGAGGACGACGGTCCTCATGTGCCCCCACAGCCGGCTAGGAACAGGAGGAGAACCTCGTCCTAAGCGTGAGCAAAGTCGAAGGCCCCATCCACAAAGGACGGGATGGGGGGAGAAGCGAGGACGACGGTCCTCATGTGCCCCCACAGCCGGCTAGGAACAGGAGGAGAACCTCGTCCTAGCGTGAGCAAAGTCGAAGGCCCCGTCCACAAAGGACGGGATGGGGGGAGAAGCGAGGACGACGGTCCTCATGTGCCCCCACAGCCGGCTAGGAACAGGGGGAGAACCTCGTCCTAGCGTGAGCAAAGTCGAAGGCCCCGTCCATCAAGGACGGGATGGGGGGAGAGGCGAGGACGACGGTCCCCATGTGCCCCCATAGCCCGTTGGGAACAGGAGGAGAACCTCGTCCTAACGAGAGCAAAGTCGAAGACCCCGTCCACCAAGGACGGGATGGGGGAGAAGCTCGGACGATGGTCCGGATGTGCCCCACAGCCCACTAGAAACAAGAGGAGAACCTCGTCCTAACGTGAGCAAGGTCCAAGACCGAGCCCCAGAGTCCACGGCAAGCTTCACTATAGAAGACGAGGTCTCCTTCAACTTCAGCGTCAATATTGGCTGGAGATGAGACCTCCCCCGAGCTTCGGCTGCGACAAATGCGGAGCCCGGAAGAAGACTTCGGCAGTCGCCTGTTTTGGTACTCCCTCCCTTCAATCTTTGAACTCGGGAGTGGGGGGGCTACTGTTGGGGATAAATCCCGCTCCTGCCGAAGCCTGGCCCGACGCTCGGCCCAATGTACCCAGTAGCCGCTGAAGAGCTTTAGCGCCGGGCGCCAGGCCGAGCCCCTACCACGGCCGAACTGCCTAGAGGTCGAACTCCCCTTCGCCAAGGTCCGGGCCGAACTACCTAGCTGCCGAATTCCCCAGCGCCAGGCTCTGGGCCGAACTCCCACTGCCAGCCGAATCCCCTTCGGCCGAACTCCTTCGGACTCCCCACGGCCGAACTCCTTCGAACCGACTCCAAGCGGCCGAGCTTCAATGAAGTCCTCTCAGCGGCCGAACTCCTCAGCGGACGGGCTTTAGTGGAATCCCCAAGCAGTCGTCACGGGGCCGAACTCCTCAGCGGTCGCCCTCATCAAACTTCGGCCGACCGAGCTCCTACCGAACTCTCAAGTGTCCAAGCCTCAGCCGAAGTCCAACAGCCGGCCGAACCCCAAACGGCCGGGCCTCGGATTCTCAGCAGCCGAACTCTTCTGCGGACGAGCCCTGGCTGCATACCTTTAGCCGGACGCCTAGGGGAGCCGAACTCCCTCCTATCTTCCTCTTCAGGAGCCCGAACTCCCCCGAAATGGGCACACAACGAAGGCCTTCAACCCTTCGTTCGGCAAGCTCTGCAACCATCGCCATCAGTCAGTCCGCCGCGCCATCAGTCAGTCCGCCGCACCATCAGTCAGTCCGCCGCGGGCGATAGCGACCCACTGTCAGGCGGCGATGGCTGTCACCCTCAATCCGCCGCACGCGGCACCAGTGAGACTGACTCCACCGAACCTCGAGCGGCCCGCCAGCGCGCGGCTGCAGTTGTCACCATCAAGCTCCGCTATATCAAGGACCCTCCCGACACGCTAAGGCTAAGCTCTCTAGACTCTTGACTCTCTAAGCTCTCCTCCACATCTCTCAGCTCCGGAACTCATTCCGAGCACTCCATTACTGTTGGTCAGAAACTAACTTGACCGTCGGAGGGTCCTACCGGAGCCACCACCCCACCGGTTCCGGACGGGACTTCGTTTTGCAGGTCCCCGGCGGCGCCCAGCGGCCTCGATTGCGGCGACCTCCGGCGGCGACGGATTTCTGCACCAACAGAGACATTCTAGCAAATAGCTTGAGTGCCTTTTTTGTTGGTCCATTGATAGCGTAGGGATGGAGAAATATGTTAAGGATGAAGATAAACATAAGGACGAATTGAAAGTAAAAAGAATAAAAAGATAAGAAAATCAAATTACAATTATACCTGAATAAAATCTGATGTAATAGCCCAATTATAAAGTTGCTTCAAGAAAATGGCATAAAGACCCCTTTAAAAGAAAATCAGTCATAATGTCTCATGGCATTCTCCATTGCTTGCCAAAAATCCAAATTTCCTATAAAGGCATTAATAAAAGCATTCCAAGAGGTTAAATCTTTTTGAAGCATTGTACCAAATAGCTTGAGTGCCTCTTCTGTAAGTCCATTGATAGCGTGGGTGTGGAGAAATGTGTTAAGGATGAAGATAAAATGTAAGAACGAATTGAAAATAAAAAAATAAAAAGATAAAAAAATTAAATTATAATTACATATTTTTTGAATAAAATATGATGTAATAGCCCAATTATAAAGTTGCTTCAAGGAAATGGCATAAAGACTCTTTTTTTCAAAAAAAGAAATAGTCACAATGATGCTTGCAAAAAACTTAAATTTATATCTAAATTCGAAGTTCATTACACAAAGCCCTATGATGCAACCTCAGCACTGGAAATATGAAAATACCCACTGCAACCAACAGACACAATGATAAATATAATAAAAAAATTATTGAACTTACGGTTGTTAGGAACCATAGCTGTAAGAGCAATTTTTTGCATGAACCTGAGTGTTAATCCAGCAAACTGAAAAAGATCTAAGAAAGAAGAGAGAAGAGGATGGAATCTAGAATTTTAGTGTTGGAATCAAAGAGAAGAAAGAAGAGAGTTAGAGAGAAAAGTTTAATTATTTTTCATTTTTATTATAAAAGTTATAATATCCAGATTTATATATCCTAGGATTCTTACATGAATCATAATAAATTCCAGCTCAAAAACTCTCTTAGGCTAACCCAATACATGAAAGTACTCATCGAGCTCATGTACACCTATGTCTCACATGCTCTCATCCTCTGGATTTAAATCCGATCTATACATGAGTTAGCTTTCTTAAGATCTCTCAAATTATGCCTTAAGACTCCTAGGATAAGTTTCTATCATAGTCCCAAACAGACCACCTTTGTCCGTGCACTGAGCTGGCTTAGTCTCAGCACTAAGCTGGCTAATTTGAGACTAGGTTGGCTCAGTTTCAGACAGAGCCGACCTAGTTGCATGCCATGATTGCAGTTCCAAACGTGCATCTCTCTGTTTGCCCTATCCATTGAGATTTAGCTGATCCAATTTTAGACTGAACTGGCTAACATGTAGAAATTGTCATTCTCTACAGTCTTCATCTCTTGACTTTAGTTTCTTACTCCATCTTATGTCTTAGATCTCCGAAGCACCAACCAAACTTCTTAAGATCCTCAATACCTAAACCTGAAGCCCATGGAGGGCTACATTCCACCTCCATCCTAGGACAACTCCTATCCTAGCCCTAGGACCACATCTATTCTAGTCTTTCTGGAGCCAATATCCTAACTCCTTCCATGGCCTCCCAAGGCTTGGGAGCATCACACCATCTACAATCTTCACCTTGGTGCACCCAAGTCTTGGCACACCTGGCAACATCCTCCTGCACGATACTACTGTCCATGCATGTCCTGATAGCTCCTTATGCTCATCTTGCCACCGCCATTCTTCTTCAGCTTTTGAGCTTTCTTTGAGGCCTTTGAGATGACCGCCTCCACCACTGAAGATCTTGGCTTGCTCTTCTACACAATCTTTGAAGTTGTAGATATTCTTCTGCTTGGTAGCCAGATCAATTATTCTAAACTTTCGTGGAGATCATACAATGTTTATGTATCGGCACTCACTGCATATCCTGATGCTCCACCTGACACAGTCATCTCAAAGCCACACCTACCTCCCTGCACAATCCGCTCCATCTGGATCTGTACAGTCCTGATATTGGTGCTGGGATATAGCTCCTCCCTCTGTACCCCTTTGCTCTGAACTTGTGTCACTTCTCCCTCCATCTGTGAAGCCATCTAAGTTTGGTGCTCCACTTGAAATTGAAGTCCCCCTAATGCTGCAGAAGCTGATTCTGTATCCAAGCCATCCGAGGTCAATCACCCAACGTTGCACTGCTGGGTCTATCGCTACTTCTTCAGACCCTCCGCATCTCACGAACCCCTCTGAAGCCATCTCAGATATACTGCACCCTGCAAGCTCCTTCGAGACCACTAAGAGCTCATCCGACTCTTCACTCTTAGCGACCAAACTTATGAAATTTAACTTTTCTCCTCCCTTGCACTTCTTTCAAAGCAGACATTCTCGCTTAAAGTGCCCTGCTTTACTACACTTGAAGCATCTCTTAGACCCCTTGCTATCCCTCTGCACGTCCTTCTTCTTTCTTTCTCTAAACCTCTCTGAAATCATAAAATTCTCCTAGAAGACCTCCCTCTTCATCATCTATTTTCACTGCTCGTTAGACCTTAGCACTGATATAATCTTCTTATACACCAGTGTCTCCTTTTTATATAGTAGTGTAGTCACCAATGGATCAAAACTCCTTGGTAGCAAACATAGCAGTAATAAACTTTTATCCTCTACTTTGAGATCTATCCCTATATTGAGTAAGTCCATGCTCATCTGGTCGAACTGCTGAATATGCCCTGCAGCATCCTCGCTCTCCTACATCAGAAGGCTATATAGTTATTTCTTCAGCATCAACTTATTATACATATTCTTTTCTATGTACAACTGATATAATCTCGATCATAAATTCTTGGATGTCTTCTCCTCCAATACATCATACAAAATCTCATCTACCAGACAAGCCTTAATCGTGACACGCACCCTTTTCTATAAGAACTTCCACTCCTTGTTTGTCATCTCTTTCGGCCTATCCTCTAAGGCCAAATTTAATCTCATCTAAATCAGCAAATCCTTTATCCTAACCTTCCACATCATGAAACTTTCTTTACCATTAAATTTCTCTAAACCTACCTTGAACCCGTTGTTCTCTATGATCAAATCAAATAAAAAATAGCTAACAGGTAGATTTAAAAATTATCTTGACTAGAAATGATGGACAGCAGCCCTTTGATCACTTTCTTTCTCATGAAGCCTAGAGAAAAGCCTTAAATCTAAATCTCACTGTCGATCTTTGCTGAAACCTAATCTTCTTCCTCCTCCATGCTCAACCGGGCTCTAATACTAATTATTGAACCTACGGTTGCTCGGAACCACAATCATAGAAGCGATCTCTTGCATGAACCTGGGTGTTAATCCAGTAAATTGAAGAAGGTCTAAAAAAGAAAAGAGAAGAGGATGGAATATAGGGTTTTGGTGTTGGAATCAGAGAGAAGAGTGTTAGAAAGAAAAGCTCAATTATATTTCACTCTTATTGTAAAAGTTACAATACCCAGGTTTATATATCCTAGAGTTCCTACATGAATCCTAATAAATCCTAGCTTAAAAACTTTTCTAAGCTATTCCAATATATGAAAGCACTCACCGCGTCCATATACATTCATGTCTCACATGCTCTCATCTCCTGAATCTAAACCCGACCCATACATGAGTTAGCCCCTTAAGACCTCTCAAACCAGGCCTTAAGATTCTTTGGATAAGTTTCTATCCCATGAAGGAAAAACTTATTTTCTCGGCACAGGATCATTCATATCTGATTGGATCTAAAGAAATATTTTAAATTTTTTTTCTAAAATCTTAATCAGATTGGAGACTTCTCGAATCTGATCATAGAGATCTAAAATTAAAAGTTAAAAATAAAATTAGATCAGATTTAATTTCAAGTACTTGATTTGGTAATCTAATTATCCTACGATGATCATGTTGATTCCTGAGATTCTGGAAGGAGTCATGCACGCGTCTGACCTCTATCAGTATCCACTCAGATTAGATCTGAATGTCTTCTTTTCATAAATCTTTTCTTCAAAAATTAGATTTAGATCTGATTTGAAAAGCCTTCAAAATGACTTTTGAGGGCAGTCTGTTTGTCTTATGAACATCATCGCGTAGATGCTGAATCTTGTGGCAAAAATCTTGGACCTTCAACTCAAATTTATGCCTAACTTTTTAGGTATGTAGAAGAGAGGGAGAGAGAGGATTGAGGGAGCATGGATATCAGAGGAAAGGCTCCTTTAGATATGGAAAAAATAAATTACGTTGAGGCAATTTTGTGAGAAGAGTTCTTATACAAGATATAGCACCATAAAGAGTCTCTTTTTGACCAAAAATCTTATTAATTCGACCATTGGGAATCTTGGACCTGATCTCCACAAAAAATCTCCAATCTCATCTAGTTTTAACACCAAAAATCCATCTGAAAGGTGGTGGCATGAAAGGATAAGGAAGAGCCCATGTGTGTCTAGGACTCTTCCCTTAAGAGTTTGATCTAAATCAAACTCTATCAAAACCCAGTCTAGGCACCTTCAAAAATCATGAAATTTTGCACACCCAAAGTATAATCGTGCCTTATCACATATCTAAAAATTAGAGTAAAATAATTTCTAAAAAATTTTCTAAAATTCTCTGATCACATGACCCTCAATTCTCTTATTGGGTCAACTATTGACCCTAGTCCAATTGCACTAGGAATAAATTTAATTTTCATAATTAATCTAACCTAGACTTATTCTAGTCAAATAAAAATAAACCCATTCAAGATATAGAAATGAGTCAAATCAAATTTGACTCGATTGCGATGATTCAGAAAGATTACAGAAGGAGAAAGCTAGGTTCAATCGTGTGCTAGCACGATTACCTTGAACCTGATTAGATCTAATTCAAATCAATCAAATTAGGTTAGCTCAATTGATAACATCCAAACTTAAACTCTTATTTATGTGATCTAGTTAGATTCAGTTCTGTATGATAATAAGATATGTTATGATCTCTATCATCAATATCATTGAAACATCTTTTGATGGATTAGAACTTTTTTGATTCATATAATTAGAATGATCGATCATCAAAATCATTTTAATTGCTCTCAAAATCCATCAATGATACCTAGCAGTATGTGGTAGCAATCCATCAGAACTGAAAATAAACCTCTTAATGCAGCTACTTGTGTGATTGGGTTCTTCTATCTTGAGCTCCGATAGGATTAGGGTTAAGATGAACTCGTCAAACCCAATATCCATCATATGAATTAATCATTCGATTTGATTCCTATGTGAAACCCTTATAAAAACTCTTTCTATCATCTTCACTCTGCTATGGCCATGGGCTTATGGACTCGATTCTTATGATCATCATAGGGCTACTCCATATCTATCGAGATAGATAAATCCCTTATTAGTATAATTCAATTCCTACAATGAACGTACTATAGCCAACATATACCTCAAAATTTTGAATGACTAAGAGACTGAGTTATGGTGTAGTCAAACTATAACACCCTCAAGGTGAATTACCAATGCACCTTAGGTCAAAGAATTAGATACACTACTGCAACATCGAGCCAGTCATCGATGAGAAGATAGACTTTCTTATAAATGCTCGAGATGGTCACGCTTAATGCCCTCATTTTCTAATGAGTACCTGTACTCTTACTTCAGTGTCTCCACACCATAGACTCAGGATTCATCTTCTTAAAGAAAGTGATCGTACACCAACCTTTCGGATAGAAATTTTTTTTTATTAATTTATAATCAAAATTATAAAATTATCGTTAGAAATGTATTATAAGTATTAGTCAATCTGACTTATAGGACACATATCTAACAAACTCCCACTTGACCTAAAGTCAATTGGCTATAAATCTAAATCTTATCTTCTCAAGGTAGGCTTCGATCTTCTGCTGGCCTAAAGGCTTCGTTAGTGGATCTACCGTATTGTCCATGGAGTCGACTTTCTTGATCTCGACATAACCCTTCTCGAGATAATCGTGGATGAGGTGGAATCGCTGCTCGATGTGCTTGAATTTCTAGTGAGATCTCAGCTCCTTTGCTAGGACTATGGCACTGTTATTGTCATAGTACAGAAGGACAGCATCTGATGGCATCACTTTGAGTTCTGCAATGAACTTTTTATACCAGAATGCCTCCTTTGTAGTTTTTGATACAGCGATGTACTTTGCTTTCATGGTGGAATCTGCTATCACAATCTATTTGAAACTCTTTCAGCTGACCACCATTATACATAAACAGACTATCAGATGTCGACTTTCGATCATCTATATCAGATATAAAATCTGAGTTTGTATAACCCTGAACCTGGAGTTCTCTATTACCAAAAATCAAGAACATATCCTTAGTCCTTCTTAAGTACTTAAGGATACATTTCATAGAAGTCCAATGCTCTTCATCTAGATTTGACTGATATCTACTCGTGACACTCATAGCATAAACGATATCAAGTTGTGTACATAGTATGGCGTACATGAGGCTCCCTATTGCCAAAGCACAAGGGATCTTGCTCATGCATTCAATCTCCTCAGGTGTGTTGGGACACATCTTTTTGGAGAGATGAATGCCATGTTTGAAGGGCACCAATTTTCTCTTGGAGTTTTTCATGCTAAACCTCTTTAGTACCTTCTATATGTACATCTTCTGTTAGAGATCCAGTATCCTATTCGATCTATCCCTATAGACCTTAATTTCTAGAATAAAGGATGCCGCTCTTAGGTCTTTCATAGAGAACTCTTTTGATAACCATATTTTAATTGTGGTTAATATAGAAATATCATTTTCAATAAGAAGAATGTCATCCACGTACAGTATGAGAAAGACAACAGCGCTCCCACTGATCTTTTTGAATACACATGGTTCCTTCTCGTTCTTAATGAATCCAAATGATTTGATCATATCATTAAAATAAGCATTTTAGCTTCGAGATGCTTGCTTTAGTCCATAGATGAATCTTTGCAGCTTGCAGACCTTGTGATCAGTATCACTGAATGTGAAACCTAGCGGCTATTTTATATAGATATCTTCCTCAAGATATTCATTTAAGAAGATCATTTTCACGTCTATCTGCCATATTTCATAATCAAAATAGGCTACAACAACAAGCAATATGCGAATAAATTTTAGCATAGCTATTGATGTATCTTAAATTAACTGCAAGTGCACGATGTGCAAAGTAGCATGTTCGGCGAGTACAGATCGATCCCATAAGAAATTGTGTTTGGATTGTGTTCAAACCTTGCTTAGGTGAGCTTCAACAAAGAGTTTGAAAGTAATTATTTGTACTTACTACTAAATAGTAAATTAATTATGGAGAATAATAATTTAAATATCTAGGGCTTTTGAATCCACTAGACCAATGACTTAGAGAGTAATTCTAAGATTTCTCTTATAATATTCTTTGATCAAGGTGTAATGCATGGACAAGCATTCACCTTAATTAAAGAACTCTCCTTTCAACTGTTTCTCTTGTGTTATCCAAGTATGGACTATGAAGGAATTCTGACCCAATAATAATCCATCAAAATTTTTCATAAGAAAAAAAAAGGATTTAAAAAGATTTAAGCCTTCTACCTATTATTTTTCTTACACCGAATCAAGCATGAACTATATAGGGATTGAAACCCAAAGATAGTCCATTAAGTATCTTGATAAGAAGCTTGAAGGAAGAAGAACTAAAATGATAAAGTCAAGAAAAAATTCTAAAAATCACTTCTAATCATGGTTTAGCTTTATCGCAAACCCCAAAGGATTACTTAGTTAGACATAATTTAAATTAAAACTTAAAAATATTTAAAATTAAATTCTATACTACTTGCTGGAATTTAAATTGCAAAAAATAAAAGAGATGCAAAAATTAAATAAGCATGAAAATTAAACTATCCTATTTACAGAAATTAAAAATTATAAGAATTAAATTATAAAAATTTAAACTATTTTATTTATTAAAAATAAAAATTAAAGAGAAAAGAACTAATTTTTATTGCTGATAAAAGTTTCTAATACAAGAAGAAGATTTTTAACCCCCAAACCATTAAGAGGGCTTGGAGTTGAAACGAAAAAATAAAAACATAAAAACCTCTCCTGGCCAATCTTTTCCTGGCTAACTCTCCTTCTCATATGTTGGAAGGGTGGAAGAAAGTGAAAACAAAGTGGATAAAAATTTTATGGATAGATATTCCCACCTATCACACGGCCCCTATAAGAGTTGTGGTGTGGAGAGAGATTTCATATCAAGTAGTGGTACTGGGCTTTATTTATAGGTGTCAAGAAGAAGGAGGATTTTGTATTTTTTCGATGTGGGACTAATGAAAAGATGTATTCTACGAGAATGGATGGTTAAGATGGAGTGATAAGAAGGTTTGGATTGATGGGATGAGGAGAATGGAAGATAAAATAAGAAAAGGTTTACAATCCAAAAAATTCTAAAAAAATATTTCTTTTTTTCATCATTTCTTTCTTTTCCGCATTCTGTGTGTTTGCACCTATACTCACATTTTAAAATGATTTTTTTTTTTTGCATTCGCATTTGCTCGTTAGTTGCCCACACGTGCTTGCATGAAGTTCAGCCACAAGCTACGTGCGTACTACATTGGACCCGGCTCCCATCTACATGAATATACACCCGTGCAGCCAATGAAGCCCAGCTCCAAAAGATTTGCGTGAAGACCAGCATCCACTTTCTCTTCTTTGAATGCCTTAATGCACATGGGCCCCACCATATTGAATGCCATAATTCACTTCTAATATTTCTTCGAAAAAGAACTCTTCCTTTTGTGTTAGTGCCAATGAGTCCTTTTTTTTCTCATATGCCCACATCCATGTATCTTCATGTATCATGCATGGAACAAGTCTGAATTTGGACGCGAGCTTCATCTGTATGTGTTGAAGGGCCATTTCTAATTGATTTATGATTAAGACTTTAAAATTAATTATTTCTACAAAGATCATAAAAAACATCAAATATAAATAAAAAAGATAAAATAACTTAGATTTTAATACTTTTTTATGTTATATTTAATATATTTATCACACCCTCCAACTTGAACTTTACTCATTCTTGAATAAAAAAAATATTGATATACAATACTTACTCTTTTCGACATAAGTATTCATTTAATAATTTTAGAAGTAAATGATATCCACCTAGAAAATTATCAAAGCATGTCATTATAATATTAAGACTATCCGATAGAATGGTTGAGTAAAGAATATAAAATTTACAAAAGCTTTTCTTGACTCATTCCTATCTTTATTTTTGGATCGTCTAACTCTAAGATGGGCTAGTGGTTTTGTATTCACACATTCATTCCTTCATTTTTTTTTTGAAAATATAGTTCGTGCAATGTCTTAACCACTTAAGCTTTCTATTTAACTCTTGTAGCGAGTGTTAGGCCAATGGCTTTCAAACCAGTTGACTTTAGGGCATTAGGTGTAAAATACCCCTCGGACTTACTGACTTGAGTCAAATAGGCTATGGATTGAAACTTGGCTATTTTTTTTTTTTTTAAACATTGCCCACTTTTTGATGTGAATATCATCGTTTACTTAGGCAACGAGATCCGGTTACTCGATGAAAAATCAATGTTATTTTTTTTAATAGAAGAAATTATATGCATTAATATATACCACTTATACTCATAAAAGGTCGACTCTCTTTAGATATTAATAGGAAGGCTAGAAATGCTCAAAAATAAATATTTATTTTAGACTCAATCTTCTATTGAATTTTATCAATATGCAGTCCCTCAATACTTCCACAACTTATCTAAAGTGTGCATCAGATGCTACTAAAATATCTAATGTTACTCAAGTTTGATGTATAGTCAAGTATATGAATATCAATAAATTTGTAAGTAACAAAGGTTCAAAGTAAAGTTCAAAGTTTATTTCTCACCCCCCAACTTACTTTATATTATCCTCAATGGAGTAAGGAAAATAAAGGATACAATAGCTAAAAAGGAAAGAGTACACTTGACTTATTGTATTCTTGGCTCAACAGGTGTCTTCAGATGTTCTTTTTGATTTTTTCCTCCAACTTATTCGATATTGACTTTATTGAAGTAAAACCTAAATAGACTGAAAAGAGAAATTTAGAATGAAAGGATCTGAGTTGTCTCCTAAGAGTGCTAAGTTTAAAGTCTTTAGCTAGACTTTTATTAAAACTACTCCTAAGAAATTGGGTTGCCTCCCAGGAGCACTAAGTTTAAAGTCTTCAGCCAGACTTAACTCGGATCTTCAAATGTTATTTTAATCCAGATTATATACAGGATTGAAAAATTCGTCTGATCCTTTACCACTATTTCTAGAGAGATGGTCTTTTTTCACATAACTAGTTTTATTATGAATCTCTCTTAATAGATTTAACATCTTCTAGATTGGATCTAGGTCTAATTGAACAGTTATCGGTATAGTTTTAGATGGACCTAGATATTCATACTTTTGATGTTCAAAGAGTGTTTTTCGATCTAGTAGTGGTGTTTCCTCAATAATTGGTGCAATTGGTGATTTTAGTTCTGATCAAATATTCCTATGATCAATAATTGCCCAAATTTTATTTTCAAATTCTTGGTTCAACCCGAGATTAATTTTAATGTCCTCATGGCTTAAATCATTGGGTTAATGGACATCCTCTTAGGTCAAGTTTTCTTCATCGGGTTGGTCCAATTCCTATTCCAGATTAAAAATATTCAGTTCAATGGTCATATTTCTAAATGAGAGTTTCATGAGTCCATTTCGGCAATTGATTATGGCATTGGCAGTCACTAAAAATGGTCTTCCTAAAATAATCGGGATATGACCCTTTAGATTTGGAATGAATTCAGTCTCTAAAATTACAAAATCTATGAGAAAGAGAAAATTATCAACCTTAATTAACACGTCCTCTACCACTCTTTTAGGGATCCTAGAAGATTGATCTGCTAGTTGCAAGGTAATCCCTATAGGTTTCAGTTCTCCCAACCCTAATTGCTTATATACAGAGTATTGCAAAATATTTACGCTGGCCCCTAAGTCTAATAAAGTCTTATCAATATTGGTCTCTCCGATAGTGCATGAAATTATAGGAGATCTTGGATCTTTGTACTTAACCTGTACTTGACTCGATAGATAGGAACTCACACTTGCTACCAAAAAGGCTCTCTTGGGTATATTAGTGATCCTTTTCTTGGTGCAAAGGTCTTTTAAAACTTTAGCATAGGTCGGTACTTGCTAGATCATGTCTAGTAGAGGGATATTTACTTAGACTTTTTTAAACACCTCTAACATTTTATTTAAGTATTCTGATTGTTTATTGAACCTTAGTTGGTTCAGAAAAGGAGCTGTAAGCTTGAAAAGTTCTGTGAGTAGGTTTGATGAATCATCGAGTGCCGATGACTCAGGCTCCTTAAACTGGTTCTGATGGGTGGATTATTCAGAAGATGGCTCAGATGATGAGTCTTCTTGACTCTCAGACATATCCACCTTATTTTCCACTTATTTTCCCAACCTTAGGGTGTAAATTGCATTTACTTGGTTGACTTGGTTTATATGTTAAAGTCGTGGACCATTCTGGGCTCCTGGATTGGGTTCAGATTGGCTAGGCAACCTACCTCTCTCTCTCTCACTAATAGTAGAGACTAGCTGACCTACTTGTATTTCTAATCGGGCAATAGCTTGAGTATTGGTATTTAAAAGTTGGCCCGTGGTTTGCATAAAGTTATTTAAGGTGGAATTAGTGTCAGCAGTTAATTTCACCAAGACTTTTAGACTCTTTTCTAGTGCACTAATCCTTTTTTCATCATTGTTAAATCTTGGTGCATTGTTCAGTATTGGGTTGGGCCTTAGGTTAGACTGGTTAAAGCTAGGACCGTCTGAATTTAAATTCTATGATCATGAGAAGTTTGGATGATTTCTCCATCCTAGGTTATATATGGGTGCATAAGAATTGTTTAATGATTTTTGGTATGTAGCATTTACCTGAGCACACCCATTCTTTATTGGATTTATCAGGAGAGGACAGTCTTCAAGGATATGGTTTGGTACACTACACCCACTGCATATGAATGCAGACACATGGTTCACACTGGCTGATCTCTATAGTTCTAAGGCCTCTAACCTTCGTGTTAGGGTTGCAATTTTAGCCTCTATGGCTAGGAAAGTTTGTACATGGTGCATTCCACCTTTTGAAGGTATAGATCTTTCTGGTTTTCTAGTTGTTTTCTATTGTAGACTTTTCTCGGCTAGGTCTTCAAGAAATTGTCAAGTCTCATTAGGTTCTTTATACATAAATTGACCTTGGCACATTGACTCTAGCATGGTTCTAGAATTTGAATCTAGTTCCTTATAAACTATCTGGCATAGCCTCCAGATCTCTATTCCATGGTGTGGACATTGGGTCAAGAGATTCTTAAAATGATCGAAATACTTCTAAAATGATTCACCAGCTAGTTGATAGAATTGGTTGGTCTTATTTCTAATTCTAGCTGTCTTATGATGGGGAAAGTATTTTTTAAGGAACACTTTTACAAAGCCCTCCCAGGCGTGATAGATTGATTTGGCAGGTTGTATAGCCACTTTTTGGCATTATCCTTAAGGATGAAATTGATTAGTCTCAGTTTGATCTCATCCTCAGAAAGTTGTTGCAACCTCATGGTTGTGCAAATCTCTTCAAATTTTCTAATGAATATATATGCATCCTCTACTCCAGTAAATTTTGGAAGCATATTAATCACTTGAGGTTTAATTTTGAAGTTATTTGTAGTAGGTTGAGGCAACCTGATGCAAGAAGGCTGGACAGATCCAACTGGATAACACAAATTCTTAAGGGTTTGGGGCTGATTGGTTTCTTCCATTTTACTAACTTTAAGGCTTGACACAAGAATCGAGTCAATTCTAACTAATCGACTTGATATTCTTCTCCATGAAGGAAGTGGAGAATTCACTTTGTTTTATATTTTTTTAAAATTTTTTTTAAGAAAAGAGAAGAGGAAGAAGAATTAGATAATTTTATTTTATTTTTTTATTTTTTTTGATTTTTTAAATACTTATCAAGTAAATATCTATTATAGATTATCCTAATTCTAGACAGCTTCTAACTACCAAGGTTGCCTTCGAGCACTCCAAGTTCGAAATTGACTAACCAAATTGGTCAGATAAATGTAAGGTCGGTGAGAGTCCCCCCATTGCTTTCCTTAGACACCAATTAGATTGGTTAGGTAAGTGAATGGAATTAATTAAAAACCACCTTCCTTCAGGCCCAGTCATCCTATAAACCACTTTCCTAGACACCGACAGGTTAACCAACTTGAACCCGGTCCAACTCTTGGGTTTCCTTGTCTTAATGAGCTTGGATGTCCCTAGGGTTGACGTCTAATTGATTTTATTTAAGTCTTAGGATTAATGCAAATAAGAAAACTTGTTTGTGGACTAAGAAAGGGTAATGACATCTCCATCTTATCTTGTTTAGGTTTGTGCCCTTAAAGTAGTTTAGATATGCTTATACACAACCAATAAGAACAAATAAGCTTAAATAAAAAAAAATCACTACTACAAAAAAGGGCTACGGCAGCGGTTCATAACCACTATTGTAGCTAAAAAAATCACTATCATAGGCTATAGCAGTGGTTTTCTAACTACTGCTACTACGACCGTCGTCGTAGCTCTATGGCAGTGGTTGTTGCAGCGATTGTTAGAACTGCTATCATAGATAGCCTATTACAGTGATTTATAAATTACTATAATAGATTGACCTATGGTAGCGATTATGAAACCACTGCCATAAGTTATTTATAGCAGCGGTTACATAACCGCTGTCATAGGTAATCTATAGCAGCGGTTCTTTAACCGCTGCCATAGGTTTAATGCAGCAGTTGGCACTATTTGCACTAGAAATCTATGATAGTGGTTGGCACGGATATGGCAGCAGTTATAAAATTACTGCCATAGAACTTGAATAATTAAAAAATAAAATTTTTATTTTTTTATATATTTTATCTGATAAATATAGATATATAATATAAAAAAATATAATAAATATAAAAATTATTCTAAAATACTAAAATTTTATTATCAAATATAATTTATTATAATATATTTTTAAAAAAATAAATACATCAAAAGTCTCCTAAATCTACATCATCGTCGTCGTCGTCATCGAGAGCTGGAGCTAGAGTCGGAGCTGGAGCTGGAGTTGGAGCTGGAGCTGGAGTTGGAGTTGGAGCTGGAATGCGAGCTAACATATTCTCGAAATTTGTGATTCCAAAATATGCACTGAGCATCAACATCATGTCTCTCACGATGTCCTCCAGATGAGATGTGCGCTCCTCAGCCCGATCTGCCCATATCGCAGTATGATTTGCCCATACTAATGCCTTCTCAAGCTCCTTCTGACTAACGACAGAGATGCTCGTCTCGGATCAATAGCTCATCGACATGTGTCCGAGCCTGCATCGGATCCTCCCAAAGTGCTCAGGCCCCAAGACCTGAGATAGATGGTCATGAAGCCCAGAGGTATCCGAGCCCTCGCTTGCGAGCGCATCTAACTGATCTTGTAATTATAAATTAAAATAAATTTTATAAGAAATGCTATAATACTAATCATATATACTAATATATTTAATACTTATAAAAATACATCCGATCACGGCATTCATTGACATGCCCATCTTATTTGTGCAGCTGGATCAGAAGATCTCACTATGGCTGGGCATTGCTCCATCTCTCATCAGCTATAATAAAGAATAAATTTATTAGAAAGATAATAAAAAATATGAATTTAATTTATCTAGTAAGATTTAGAATTAATTACCTCTCTATGCCATAGACTCGAGGCCTAGAGTGTGCGTATACTCCTGGGCTACACGGTTCTTCCGATTCTGACGGAAGGTAGCCTACAAGTATTCAAATAAATAATAAATATTTAAAAAATATTTAAATAAAATTTTAAATATATTAAAAAATTTAAAAGTTAGAAATTTTACCTCGAACTTCTGGCTTCTCCAATGTCTAACCATCCTCTTTCACTAACTCGAAGGACAGTCCTATACCAAGAAACAAGCTCCTTCAGAGTGTCTCATCGGTGCTTGAGCCATCCTCTGTGAAGCTTGATCTTGTAACCTTGGTACAACTCTCCAATCTTCTTTAGTCAGGCATCTTGAGCCCTCTCGTGATTGAAAAAGTCATACCTCCTCTGCACAAATTTATCAAAAATTAGTTATAAAATTATTCTAATCAAACATATATATTGTAAACATATAAAATGCATAAATATAACTAAGATGCATGTACTTACCCACATCTCCTTCCATATCCGGTCCTTGATGGCAGCATCCATCAAACGTCAGTCTTTGGGCTCTACGAAAATGATGTCCGATCGCCTCAGAAGCACTCCAAAAAAGAAATGCATCTTCCGCACGATCTCTCCTCCACATCATACTGCACCATCATCTGATGCTGGTAATTCCACACGTGTGCCATACGTATGGGACCATGAAATATTTGGCTGGATGATGCATCTACAATGCAAATACGTTATGCAAATATATAAGTGTACAAATACTATATAAAAATAAAGTTATGCTAATATAATAAAAACCTACACTCAGATGCCTGCAACGGTAGAGGCTCAGCTGTCGATGGAGTAGATGCCAGCAATGGAGGTCCCTGAGTAGCCAATGCTGAGGTGGATGGAGTATGCTCCGACTGCTTCTTAGATGCTGAACTGCGTGTAACCCATCGAGGGACAGGGATGAAAGCTAGATGGCATTTCGGTGCCATTATGACCTGCAACGTTAATGAATATTAATCAATATAACATCGGGACATATCAAATTCTATTTGCTCGAAAGTCGAGCTGACTCTGTGTTTGAGACAGTCGGCTCCATGTCTGAGACATCTGACTAGGATCCTCCCCCAATCGGCTCAATCACGACCCGAGCCGACTCAGCTGCATATTCGAGCTGACTCCATTGTGTGCCATTTCCTCGATCACTCCCTCTCTCTCTCTTGATCTCTCTCATTGGCGATGGTGGTGAGGCCGAACCCCTCCCTTCCAGCTTTTCCATCTCTCGATCTTCCTCTCTTCCTCTCTCGATCTCCCTCACTGATGAGGTCGGACCCCATCCCTCCCTCTCTCACTCTCTCAATCTTCCTCGCTGGCAAGGCCGGACCCCATCCCTCCCAGTGATGCCGACGAGGTCGGACCCCCTCCCTTCCTCTCTCGCTCTCTCGATCTCCCACTCTCCCTCTCTCGATCTTCCTTGTCGGTGAGGCCAGACCCCCTCCCTTCCAATAATGGCGGCGAGGTCGGACCCCCTCCCTCCCAATGATGGCGGTGAGGTCGGATCCCTCCCTTCCTCTCTCAAGTATAGACCCATCGGATATTCAGATTCAGATTCGGTACCAGTAATTAAAATTGAGTCTAGATCTGAATATCTAGGTTTCGATCCAAACCCAATCCATTGACAGATCTAGTCTACAGCCACCGACATGACACGACCCAAGGCTACCACCATGGCACAATCCAAAAACTACGGCATGTAGATAATTATAATATTTATAATATTTATTATAAATATTTTATAAATTATTAAAAATATACATGATTAATAAATAATACTATAAAATTAAAAAAAATTATACCTATGGCTATAGAAAGTGGGTCACACTGAAAGCTCCATGGGTTGTCGACGATGACGCTAGAGGGGGCGACGACACTAGAGGTAACCTATGAAATAAAAGCAAAATAGTGAGATAGAGAAGAAAAAAAGAGAGGAAAGAGAGCAGCGACGACCGAGGATGGGGGCTAGGGGGAGGGGGCACAGTGATGAGGAGGCCGAAGGAGGCTTCGCGCTCGACCGGAGGAGGGTCAGAATAGTGGTGGTGGGGTTTCACAGGGGCCAAAGGAGGGTGGAGGGGGCTCGCTGAAAGGGAGGTTTGGTTTCACATCGGGGCCAAAGGAGGATAGAGTGTGGGGAAGGGGTTTCACAAGGGCCGGCGGAGGTCGAGGGTGGATGGAGGTTCATCGGAGGGGGGATTTCACAGGGGGCCGAGGGAGGGTTGGATGGGGGTTCATTGGAGGGGAATTTCATGAAGGGATGAGGGAGGGTCGGATGGGGGTTCACTGGAGGGGGTTTTGTTAGGGGGCGGAGGGAGGATCGGATGAAGCGGTGGGGGGCTCGGGTCGGGGGTGGCGGGCGGCGAAAAGGGGCGGTCAGGGATGGGGGGGTCAGAAAGGAAGGGGGAAGGAGGGACGACTCCAGCCAAAAGGGAAGGAGGGTGACGTCGATCAGGGGCGAAGGAGGGTCGACGTCGGTCGGGGGGAGGAGGGGCGACGTCGATCGGAGGGGGAGAAAGGGGCGATGCCGGTTGGGGGGGAAGAAGCCTCATCGATGATGAAGAGGAGGGGGAGAGAGATCGAGTGCGCATAGGAGGAAAGAAAAAATTTGGAGATTTTTAACCTAACTTACGGCAGTAGTTATCGAACCGCTGCCATAGATCTACGACAGTGATTATTGAACCACTGCTATACATCTATGATAGCGATTATCCAAAATCGTTGCCATAGATTTACGATAGCAGTTTTATAACCACTGCGGTAGATATATAGCAGTGATTTTTGATAACCGCTGCCATAGGTGAAAAATAATTTTTTTATTTTTTTAAATATTATATAATTTTAAAATTTAATCTATCTTCACCATTCATTATCTAAATAATTATCATTAGAGTATTGTTGTAAAAGATTGCCTCGATCTGATGGCCCTAGCTTCATGGATCAGAAAAATTTAATTTCGATGATCACGAACGATGATGCGATGATCTGATAGATGAAGATCTTCGATGGATTCAAAAATTTGTAATGATGATCTTGATGATATTTATAGCATACTAACAAAGTTTTACTTCAATCGGATATCGTTATCATGGTCAATTTAGTATGGAATGATTTTGGCCATTAAATTAGAAACAAGCGATCAAAGGGTTAAACGACGTTCGATTATGAGATAATTTTTTAGTTAAATGATCTTTATTATAATTTTAAATATTTTATATGGTGATGATAGTAAAATTTAAATCATTTTCATATAAATTATTCATGTTAAGTAGATATTGCAAAAGCACGAGCATAACAATTAATGAAGTTTCGGAATGGTTATCAAGAGACGTATAGTTTTAGATTATTCTTCATCTCACAAGTTAAATTTTCTAATCACCATCATAAAAAATGATTAAAATATTAGTCAAGATCATTTATAAAAAAAATTATCTTATAATCGGACATCAATTGGTCCTTTGATCACTTATTTATCATTTAACGGTCGAAACTAATCTATACTAAATTGATCAAGATAACGATATCCAATTGAAGTAAAATTTTGATAGTACACTATAAACATCACTAAGATCATCGTTGCAGATTTTTAGATTCATTAGAGGTCTCCATCTATCAGATCATCATATCATCATTCGTGGTCGTCGAAATCGAATTTTTCTGATTGACAAAGCTAGAGCCATCGGATTGAGGTGACATTTTGCGAAGACACTCTAATGATAATTATTTAGATAATGAATGATAAAGATGGATATTAAATTTTAAAATTATATAATATTTAAAAAATATATATATATGCAGTGGTTATAATTAATCGCTGCCATAAATTAGATTATAGCAGCGGTTTCTACTAACCGTTGCTATAGGTTCGACTTATGGTAGCGGTTATAATGAACCACTACTGTAGGTCGACCTATGGCAGTGATTTTTTGTAACCACTACTATAGATCCGACCTATGGTAGCTGTTGTTTGTAACCGTTGCTATAGGTCGGATCTATAGCAGTGGTTACAAAAATCACTACCATAGATCCGACCTATAGCAGCGGTTAATGAAAACTGCTGCCGTAGGAGCTATGGCAGTAATTTTGAAAATCGCTGCTATAGTAAGTACTATCATAGGCCATTTTTGTAGTAGTGAATACTGAACTAAGATCAAATTAGTAAGCTAAAAGAAAAAGAAAAAGAATAGATTCTATACCTGGATTCCAGCACTCACCAAATATAAATAAAAAAGATAAAATAACTTAGATTTTAATATTTTTTTATGTTATATTTAATGTATTCATCACATACTAGCGAGAAGGTATCCTGATAGTCAATGTCTTCGCGTTGATTATACCCTTTCGCCACTAACCTAGCTTTGAATGTCTCCACATTTTCATCTGCACCTATCTTTCTCTTATAGATCCATTTATACCCAATAGGTACTATACCTTTAGGTGGATCTACCAAGATCCAGACTTGGTTTGAGCGCATTGTCCGTGAAATTGCCGCATTGTCTGTGGAGTCGACTCTCTTGACCTCGACATAATTCTTCTCGAGGTAATCACAGATGAGGTGGAATCGTCGCTCGATGTGCTTCAATTTCTGATGAGATCTTGGCTCCTTAGCTAAGGCTATGGCACCATTATTGTTATAGTATAGAGGGACGACATCTGATGGCATCACTCTGAGTTCTGTGATGAACTTCTTATATCAGAATGCCTCATTTGTAGCTTTTGATGCAGTGATGTACTCTGCTTCCATGGTAGAATCTACTATCACAGTCTGAAGGGCACTAATCTCCTCTTAGAGTTTTCCATGCTAAATCTTTTTAGTACCTTCTTTATATACATTTTCTGTGAGGGACCCAGCATCCTATTCGATCTATCCCTATGGATCTTAATTCCTAGAATAAAGGATGCCTCTCCTAGGTCTTTCATAGAGAACTCTTTTGATAACCATATTTTATCTATGGTCAACATGGAAATATTATTTTCAATAAGAAGGATGTCATCCAAATACAGTACGAGGAAGATAACAACACTCCCACTGATCTTTTTGAATGCACATGATTCCTCCTCATTCTTGATGAATCCAAATGATTTGATCACATCATTGAAATATGCTTTCCAGCTCCGATATGCTTGCTTAAGTCCATAGATGGACCTTTGCAGCTTGCAGACCTTGTGATCAGCATCACTGAATGTAAAATCTAGCAGCTATTCCATATAGATATCTTTCTTAAGATATCCATTTAAGAAGATCATTTTCATGTCCATCTACCATATTTCATAATCAAAATAGGCTACAATAACAAGCAATGTATGGATGGATTTTAGCAAGGCTACTGGTGAGAAGGTACCTGATAGTCAATGCCTTCGTGCTGACTATATCCTTTTGCCACTAACCTAACTTTGAATATCTCCACATTTTCATCTGCACCTATCTTTCTCTTGTAGATCCATTTACACCTAATAGGTACTATACTTTCAGGTGGATCCACCAAGGTCTAGACTTGGTTCGAGCACATTGAGTCAATCTCTGACTACATTGCCTCTAACCATTTCATAGAGTCGATATCTAATATCGTCTCATCATAGGTTTTAGGATCATCACCATGAACCCCATTTTTCGTAAGGAATATTTTTTCTATGTCCTCTAAAATAGTACTTAAGTACCTTTTAGGAGGATGAAAAATTCTTTATGATCTATGAGGTGGAGAAGGTAGTGATTGGACTGGCTCAATCTGATTGGATTTCATAAGGTCCTTAGCTTGCTGCTCTTGGGAGACTTTCTCCTCGAGCCTAATCTGCCTTTCGATGCCACCATCTTGAATAAACTATTTTTCATGGAAGATGGCATGTCGACTTATAATTACATTATGGTCTTCCAAAATATAGAAATAATATCCTAATAATTATTTAGAATATCCTATGAATCAAGCTCTAAAAGATCTATATTCTAACTTGTTTGCCTGTTGTCTCTTGACAATAGTCGAATAACCCAAAATTCTGAGGTGACTCAGATTTGGTTTCTTACCATGCCATATCTCGTACGGTGTAGTAGAAATGATTTTAGAGGAAACCCTATTTAGTAAATATATAGCGATCATTAGACTATGTCTCCAAAAAAACTTAGGAAGGTTCGTGAAGCTCATTATAGATTGGACTATATCTAATAAGGTCTGATTTTTTCATTCTAAAATCTCATTGAGTTGAGATGTTTTAGATGGAGTCTATTAAGAGACTATGTCATTTTGCTTAAGATAGTCTAAAAATTTTTGACTAAGATATTCACCTCCTTGATCTGATTGAAGAATTTTAATGGATTTTTTTGTTTATTTTTTTACTTTATGTCTGAATTCTTTGAACTTTTCAAAAGCTTCAGATTTACGTCATATCAAATACACATACCCATACCGAGATAAATCATCGATAAAGATGATGAAGTAAACATAGTTGTCTCTAGCTGGTACATCAAATGGGCCGCACACATTAGTATGTACTAGGGCAAGTAGGTCTATGGCCCTTTCCTCATGTCCTACAAAAGGGAGCTTTGTCATTTTGCCATAAAGACATGATTCATAAATCGGATATGACTTGAAAGTCAATAGACTTAATAGCCCAAATTTCTCCAATTTGTTAACCCTGTCTTTCGCTATGACCTAGCCTAAGATGCCATAGATACCTATCATTTAGACTATCCCTAGGTCATTTTGATCCTATGGCATTCACGTTTTGCTCGATATTGAAAATAGAAACATCAATATATAATTGATAGAGATCATTTATAAGATAACCACTTATAATTTTATTTCTTTCATAAAGAATATTATAATGATCTTTAAGAAAACTAATTACATAGCCTTCCTGTGCTAAACATGAAACATAAATCAAATTCCTACTTGCTGCAGGCACATAAAAACAATCTCTAAGAACTAAATCTAATTCTAATGGTAATCACAGAGGATAGATTCTCACAACCACTGCAGTAACTCTTGCTTCATTTTTGATGCATAGGATCATCTTACCATCCCTCAGCCTCCTGCTATTCTTAAGATCTTGCATAGAAGTGCATAAGTGAGCACTAGAATCAGAGTGAAGCACCCAACTGGATGAAGAAGAAATCGTAAGGTTAGATTCTATAATGAGCATATCTCCAGAAGGACCTGCCTCCTTCTTATTCTTCAGGCTGGCTAGGTATAAGAGTCAGTTCCACTTTCAATGATCGTCTGTGTTGTAATGAAAATATTTTTCTTTGTCAGCAATCTTCTTCTTCGGCTCTGCCTTCTTCTTCTTCTCACCATCCATCTTTTGATTTTTCACGGACTTCTTCTTCTTTTCAAAAGATTTTCTTTTGGAAGAAGTCCACTCCACAGTAAGTACCGAACCTTTAAAATCTTTCATAGTAAGCTCAGCAGTAACCAGCATATTCATAAATTCTACCAGAGTATTTTGTAGTTTATGCATATGGTAGTTCATGATGAATTATCCATGCGCATCAGTTAAGGATTGCAGAATTATATTAATCTATAAATTTTTGTCCAACTTGACATCGAGCTTCTCAAGCTCTTCTAAGTCCTTGATCATCATTAGACAATAATCTTGGACTGACTGCCCATCACACATTTGAGTCTTAAAAAGTCTTCTAGTGACTTGATATTTGGCTGCGTGACTTTGTTCACCAAACAACTTTTGTAGGTGAGCCAATATTTGGTGGCTAGTCTTAATGTCTTCGTGTTGGTGCTGAAGCTCATCAGACATCGAGCCCAACATGTAATACCTAGCTTTGTTATCATCATCCATCCACTTCTCTAGAGATGCTCTTTGATCAGCGGATGGACGGGCTGGTAAAGTGGAAGGGTCCTATTCCAATACATGAGTCAACTTCTCGAAACCCAAAATAATTTTGAAGTTCCAAAGCCAGTCCTTGAAGTTGGATCCGATTAGTCTATGGGTGTCCAGGATATGGTTTAGTGGATTGGACGCAGATATTTTTCTGTAGAGAGTCAAAATTTCTAGTTAGATTTTGTAATTAGACTTAATCAATTTATTTAAAAATTTTATTTTTAAATAAATTAGGCTCTCACTATTTTCTCGGATTCCTACACTCCCTAGGCAGAGATGCGAAAATCTTCATGATCAAATGATTTTTAGTGGATGGTGCAGTCCCACCGACTGGCTTACCACTTCACCTGACAGTTATTGATGATGGATCAATCGATGAGTGGACAACACTTATCTAATGATTCTCTAATTATGATGCACCTAATTCTGATCTCTAATTTATGAATCTCATCATGTCCGAAATATTGATCCACTCCTTAGTTAAGTCAGACCCATCATTTACATGAATTGGATTTTTGATTGGATCTCTCATCATATCCAAAATATTAAGCCCAACTCATCCTCCAACCTGTAGCATCTAATGCCGAATAGATGTGGTTGCATCTTTTCGATGCAACTGAGCCACTGTAACTAGCCGAGAACCATCAACCTCGGAAAGGGCCTGCACATCTACAATGGTGGAAGATTAATTGATTTAATCTTTTCTTAGAGAGATTCAATTTAGGTCTCTTATACTTGACTCAGTCATAATGGTTATGACAAGCCTAGTGGCATGGGTTAGCTTGAACTGTTAGCCACCTCAAATCAAAATTGGGTTGACACAAATGGCTAGGTAAGTGACATCGATGGAAGAGATATGCCATTAACTCGACAAGAACGCATTCAGATCAAGTAGCTTCCAATTAAAAATCAATCAATTGTATCTGCCAAACTTACCTTAGACATCAAATTATCGAACCAGAACTAATCGGGTTAGCCTACAATCCAGGCTCGACCCATGGAGCCAAATTAGGTCTTAATTGGATCGATCACATGTGGCTATGAGTCAACCTTGATCCAAACTTACAACTATTAGACTGGTTAATTTTAAGCACTCTTGATACCATCTAACCAACTCTTGATTCAGTTTGATCAACCGCTAGACCTAATTGAGCTACCCAAGTCCGAGTCCAATTTTATAAAAATATCTTAGATTTGAAAATTCTTAATTTTAGATCTAATTAGTTTCATAATCTTAATTCTTAATTAAGTTTGGGTTCATAAACAAAAAAACATGTATCAAAATTCTAGGGTTTCAAAATCTAAGGTTTTGTAAAAAAATAAGTTCTGATTTCTGATTAAGGATGAACGCACAGCACCCTACACACCATAAGAACACCCCATTGAATAAGAGAAGAGAGCCTTTAAACCCTATTTTGTTCTTATGATCGGACGACCAAGGGGAATGCCTTAATCAGAAATATAATTAAAATTACAAAACTAGTTAGGTCTATATCATTTATCACATATATAATTAATGATTTAACTAATACATTCTTTACATACATCTCATGTATCATCACTAAATTAAACATGCATATTTTTTAGATCTAAAATATCATATATAACATCTAAAAAATAGATTTAAATTTGATCATATCAAAATAAAACTATTCTGGATAATTTGTAGAACTATTTTACAACTAGTCTAAACATGCATCTTTTCATATCACATATGAATAAATTAAAAATTAAAAATTTTATTTTCTATTTTTAGATCTATACAATAATTATAATATTAAAAAAATAGAAATTAAATAAATCTAAAATTATATTTAATTAAATTAATAATATAATTATATTAGACTACACATAGAACTATTATATTCCCAGTCTAGTCATGCATCTCATATATATTAGATCTAAATAATTTAATTTTAATTTTTTAATTTTAGATCTAATCATATCTAATATAGTATCTAAAACTTTTTAATATTAGATCAAAAATAAAAATAAAATTAAATCTAAAATAGATCTGAAGAATTGTAACCTGGCTCTGATACCAGTTGAAGAAAAAATCTATTTTTTCGGCACAGGATCGTTCAGATCTGATTGGATCTGAAAAAATATTTTAGAAATTTTTTTTAAAAATTTTAATTAGATTTGAGACTTCTCAAATCTGATCATAGAGATCTAATATTAAAAGTTAAAAATAAAATTAAATTAGATTTAATTTTAAGTATCTGATTTTGATAATCTAATTATCTTGCGATGATCCTATTGATTCCTGAGGTTCTAGAAGAAGCCATGCACACGCCTAGCCTCTATCGATATCCACTCAGGCAAGATCTGGATATCTTCTCCTCATAAATCTCTCCTTCAAAAATTATATCTAGATCTGATTTGAAAAGCTTTCAAAATGACTTTTGAGGGCAGCTTGTTCGTCTCACGAATACCGTCGCGTAGATGCTGAATCTTATGCCAAAAACCTTGGACCTTCAATTTAGATTTATGCCTAAATTTTTAGGCATGTAGAAGAGATGGAGAGAGAGGATAAAGGGGGTGTGGATATTAGAGGGAAGACTCTTTTGGCTATGGAAAAAATAAATTTCATTGGGGCAATTTTGTGAGAAGAGTTCTTATATAAGACATAGCGCCATAAAGAGTCTCTTTTTGACCAAAAACCTTATTAATTCGACTATTGAGACTCTTGGACCTGATCTCCATGAAAAACCCCAGATCCCATCAGGTTTTGATGCCAAAAATCCATCTAAAAAGTGGCAGCATGAAAGGATAAGGACGAGTCCATGTGCATCTAGGACTCTTCCTTTAAAAGTTTGATCCAAATTAAACTCTATCAAAACCTAGTCTAGGGATCTCCAAAAATCACAAAATTTTGCACACCTAAAGTATAACTCATGGCCTATCACATATTTAAGATTTAAAGCAAAATAATTTCTAAAGAATTTTTTAAAATTCTTTGATCATGTAACCCTCAATTCTCTCAATTAGGTCAACTATTGATCCTAGTCCAATTGCACTAGGAATAAATTTAATTTTCATAATTAATCTAACCTGGACTTGTTCCAGTTAGATGAAAATAAACCTATTCAAGATACAAGAATGAGTTAAATAAAATTTGACTTGGTTGCAATGAATTAGAAAGATTATAGAAGGAGAAAGTCAGGCTCAATCGTGTGCTAGCACGATTACCTTGAACCTAATTGGATCTAATCCAAATCAATCGAACTAGTTTAGCTCAATTGATGACATCCAGACCCAAATAGACCCTTATGTAACATCTACCCGTGCACTGAGCTGGCTCAGTCTCAGTACTAAGCTGGCTAACCTGAGACTGGATTGGCTCAGTTTTAGATTGAGTTGACCCAGTTGCGTGCCATGCTTATAGTCCCGAACATGCATCTCTCTATTTGGCCAGTCCACTGAGACTTAGCCGATCTAGTTTTAGATTGAGTCGACTAACCTATAGAAATTGTTCTTCTTTGTAGTCTTCATTCCTCAACTTTGATTTCTTGTCCCATCTTGTGTCCTAAGTCTTCAAAGCACCAACCAAGCTCCTTAAGATCCGTAATACCTGAACCTCAAGCTCGTGGAGGGCTACACATTATCTCCATCCTAGGATAACTCCTATCCTAATCCTAGGACCATACGTATCCTAGTCTTCTCAGAGCCAACACCCTGACTCCCATGGCCTCTCAAGGCTTGGGAGCACCACACCATCTACAAAAATAAATAAAATAGAAAGAATGCAGACCATCTTACTTGCCAATAGGGTTGCCAGACTAGGAAAAGCCTTATTCCATGTCCTTTTCCTTATGGAGAAATCTATAAGCATCTATCAGCTTTCCTCTATAAGGCATTTTATTGTAGGACTTATATATCCATAGGGATCCAATGTAAGTGCACCAACTGGCATCACCTCTTTCTGATACCAATTGATGTTCCATGATATCGCTCGAACGTCAATCATCCTTGGCATCACAAGCCCCGATACCATGTCGCGAAAGCCCCTAATCTTTAGCATAGATCTAAAGAAATCTGTGACGTTCTCTATGGGCAGTACACCATCGATCCTCCACCTGGATCTATGATGGAGCACCTCCCTCCTTGGGCTTGAGGGAGACGCCCCCTTCTCTAGGCCTTCTTCAAGAATCCTAGGGCGGCAACTCTAGAGAGAAGAGAAGAAGAGAGTTGAGGAAGAAAAGGTCTGTATTGATTCCAATCTTGAAAATCTTAATACAACCTATGTATTTATACATAGCCATTAGGCCCGATCGAAAAACTCCCCGCTAACCCCATACATGAAAGCACTCACTAAGCCCATGTACACCCATGTCTCCCATGCTCTCATCCTCTGGATCTAGACCGGACCCATACATGAATTAACTACCTTAAGACCTCTCAAACCAGGCCTTAAGATCCTTAGGATCAACCCAGACCCTAGCCTAAAACAGACCCTCGCATAACTCTGCTCGCACACTGAGCTGGCTCAGTCTCAACACTGAGCCGGCTAAGTTCCACTGGGTCGGTCGACCCAGTTCTATACCATGTTGGTAGTCCTGAACGTGCAGCTTTCTATTTTGCCTATGCTCTGAGATGTAGCCAATCTAGTTTTGGACTAAGTCGACTAACCTGTAGAAAATTTTTTTCTATAGTCTTGATTCCTCGGCTTTAATTTCTTGCTTCACCTTATGTCCCAGGTCTCCGAAGCACCAACCAAGCCCCTAGAATCTCTAGAGCCATCATCATGACTCCTTTCATGGCCTTCCAAGGCTTGGAAGCACTATAAATCCTCACAATCTTCACCTTAGTGCTCCAAGCCATGGCAAACCCCTCAGCAAACCTCCTGCATGTTTTCGCTATCCCTACGCACTCGACAGCACCTATGCAAACGTCACCTCCACCAATCCTCTTCAGCTATTGTGCACCCTTAAGGCCTTTGGGATGACCGCCTCCACCACTGAAGACCTTGGCTTGCACCTCTGCACCATTCTAGAATTGTAGGATCCCTTCTGCTTAGTAGCTGCATCATTTTTCCTAGAATTTTTTGTAGAACCTGCAATGTTCCTATATCGACACTCGCTGCAAACCCTGACAAGGTCTCCTCATTACTATGCCTATCCTCTGACACATGCCGCTCCACTTGAAACTATGCATCATTGGTGTTGGTGCTAGGATATCGATCCTCCTGCACCCCTCTACTCTGAACTCATATCAAATTCCACTCTAATTATGAAGCCACCTCTTCGGAGCTCCATCTATATTTGAAGTCCATTTGATGCTGCAAAAGCCAACTCTATCATCAAGTCCCATGAGGCCAACCATTCAACACTGCACTGCTGAGCCTACCACTGCACCACGAACATCGTCGCTATCCCTTCGAACACTCCATGCTCCACGGACCCCTTCGAAGCTATCTCGGATACCTCCATAACCCGTGGGTACCTTCGAAATCCAAGAGCTCATCCAACTCTTCTGAATCTAATGACTGAACCATAGAAAATTCCACCCTAGTCCTTCTCTTCTACCCCTACACTAGCCATCACTTCAGTTGCACTCGGAGAACCTTCCTCCATCTAAACCGTGACTCTTCCTGGTGCCTCTACAGAAGAAACCTGATCCATGATACTTTTGATTGCCTGAGATGCCTCTGGCACTCCTTGAGACCTCCTGGCTCTTCTTGAGACCTACTCCCAATCTTCTTGAGAAGCCTCTGACACCATCTACTGAGATACACTCCTCGACTGCTGCATCGCCGAGCCTCTCTCAGCCCTTGTGCCTCTAGGAAAGCGCTTCTGCAGCACTCCAGTGCTCCCTGACTCATCTCTATGTCACTCTACAGCCACCCAATCCTAACCTGCTGGACCTCCATAGATCATCCATCTCCATCACTCCCAAGGCTCCACAAATCCATGCTTTGGTCGAACCACTGAATACATCTCCGACTACTTCTCCACCTTCCTGATATCGAAGGATGTATAGTTGCTTCTTCAACCTTTCTTCGAGCATTATCCCTTAGAAAATCTCTCTTCAACAGTCCTATACTATCCATCTTCCTAGAGAATTTTGATGCTCTTTGCTGAGATACCTTCCTTGACTGTTGCATCGTCGAGCCTCTCTCAGCCCTGCATCTCAAGAGAAATGCTATTATAGTACTCCAGCACTTCCTACCTGTCACATAACTGTCATACACCCCGGCCTTTCCACCAAGATCGATCAGCAAATCATGCACCAAATCCTTCCACTTCGAGAAAATTTCTTTCCATTAATCCTCTCAACCTCCACTTTCAACCTGCTACTCCCGGTTGGCCAAACCATAGCAATAACAAAGATAGATTTGAGACATACCATAAAATCCTTATGCAGATTTTTGATTTCATCTTGTACGACTTCTTCTTTCCTTCCATGCACTATCGGGCTTTGATACCAGATATCGTCCACAACATTCCAGGCATCACCTAGCTCTAATACCAGATGTAAGCGCACCAACTGGCATCACCTCTCCCTGATACCAATTGATGTTCTATAATATCGCTCGAAGGCCAATCATCCTTGGCATCACAAGCCCCGATACCATGTTGTGGAAGCTCCTAATCTTTAGCACGGATCTGAAGGAACCTGTGATGTTTTGCATGGGTAGTACACCACCGATCCTCTATCTGAATCTGTGATGGGGCACCTCCCTCCTTGGGCTTGAGGGAGATGCCCCCCTTCTCTAGGCCTTCTTCAAGAACCCTAGGGCGGCAACTCTAGAGAGAAGAGAAGAAGAGAGTTAAGGAAGAAAAGGTCTATATTGATTCCAACCTTGAAAACCCTAATACAACCTATGTATTTATACATAGCCATTAGGCCTAACCAAAAAACTTCCTGGCTAACCCAATACATGAAAGCACTCACCGAGCCCATGTATACCCATGTCTTCCATGCTCTCATCCTCTGGATCTAGACCCAACCCATACATGAATTAGCCATCTTAAGACCTCTCAAATCAGGCCTTAAGATCCCTAAGATCAATCCAGACCCTAGCCCAAAATAGACCCTCGCATAACTCTACCCGCACACTAAGCCGGTTCAGTCTCAGCACTGAGCTGGTTAAGTTCCACTGGATTGGCTCAGTTTAAAATTGAGCCGACCCAGTTCTGTGTCGTGCCAGTAGTGTCGTATGCATAGCTCTCTATTTTGTCTGTGCTCTGAGACTTAGCTGACCCAGTTTTGGACTAAGCCGGCTAACCTGTAGAAATTTTTTTTTCTATAATCTTGATTCCTTAGCTTTGATTTTTTGCTTCACCTTATATTCTAGATCTTTGAAGCACCAACCAAGTCTCTAGAATTCTCGGAGCCATCATCATGACTCCTCCCATGGCCTCCCAAGGCTTGGAAGCACCACAAATCCTCACACCCAAAACTTGCAATGGCTGATGACGATGGCATAGTCACTGGAGGTGCAGGTGAGGACTCCATGGTTGCCAATGTGGTGCTCGACATTGCACATGATCACACCCTTAGGGATAGAGCAAAGCAGCAGCACATTATCGACCATGAGGAAAGCCTTGCGACTACAGTAGACAAACTGGCCAGTGTATAGGCCATCAGTGGCCATGAAGAGCTCCTTCTGCTATTTTTTTAAGTTCAAAATAAATAACCATCTCCTCCTCCTCCTCCTCCTCCTCCCCTGCTTTCATCTGACCCATTCTAAACCTTGTCGCCAGAATCTTGCATCGGAGAGTCGAAGCATGCGATTGAAGAAGCTTGGGCTCTGATGGTGGTACCGATTATGGCAAAGGGGAAGACTAATAGAGAATCACCATTGGAGCGGCATGTGATCAGTGGTGATGAGGCCCTGCTCTAGGATCAATTTTCTGCCAAAACCTCAAAAGAAAGAGGATGGGAAGAAGGGGAAGCCGAGCAGATCCCGTGAATCACTCATGCCCTATCCAACCTGAAACCCCTCTGCAAAAATGTTGAGACACATGTCAAACAAAATAAATCAGTATGCGACGAATGGAGGTTTATTCCTTCATTTTAATATATATATATATACTAGCATATTAACCCGTACGATGTGTGGGGCTTTTTCTTTCTTTTTTTTTTGCCTTAGACCTTTATGGGCTCTTGCCTACTGCCTCCCTGTTCATGGTTGCTGGTTTCATTCAAAGGATGCCAAGCACGTGGAGGATGTCATAGCCACCCCTCTCGTAATCAGATGGCCCTAGTCGGCCCCTGGATACCGGAAGAGAGGGGCGGCATAGGTAGTGGAGGGAGGAGCAAAAAAAAGAAATGATCATCTATGTTTCCATCTTTTCTCTATTTTTGTTGATTTTTTCTATGTTTTCCACCCTGCTCCTATTGCCATGTCTGTCGTCTCCCGCATTTCTTGTTCTTGAGCTCTCCTCCACGTTCGCCTCTTCGCCACCCATGGCATCCACTCCACCATCGTCACCACTCATGTCAATGCCGCCAACTTTTGCTGCACTGTCAAATTCTCAATTGTCGAAGGCCTCCCCATCTCCATCCACCTCATCCCCTTCTCAGACCCCACTACCATTGGCCTTGCCCCGGGCCAAGAGAACCTCTCTGCTATCCTACTGGGCAGCAGCAGAGTTAATTATGATGAAAGAAAAAGCAAAGCAACAAGATGGGGGAGAATGTAAAAAAAAAAATAGCAAGCAAAAGACCAGAGTGGTAGTGAAGTCATAGAAGGAGTGGTGGTATCTCCCACTCTCTTGTTCACCATAGTCACCCAAGCCCCCCCAACCAACCTCCCAATTCAATGCCGGTCCTCTTTAATTAATTCCTTTACCATTTCACCACCCATCTAACCTTCCTCCCAAACTCTCTCTCTCTCTCTCCCCCCTCCCTCTTGATAGGAAAAAAGCTCGACCATTTCAAGAGTTTGATAAAAATATTAGAGATTCCATAGCTTTATGGTATGCATTACTATTTACTATTGAAAAATATATCCCAAAATCAATCATCAGTCTGTTTGAAGGAAAATCAATATTTTCTGCCATAGGATCGTTCAGATCCGATCAGATCTGAGCTAGATTTTTTTAAAAAATCTAACTCGATCCAATCAGATCTGATCCTAAGTATCTAATATTAAAAATAAAAATAAAATAAAATTAAAAAATAACTCTTATACCTGATTAGGGTAAACTAGTTATCCTGTCGATAATCCTGATGCTCCTAAGGTCCTGGATCAAGCTATGCACCTGCCTTGCCTCTGCTGCTATCAACTCAGATTGGTTCTAGAGGTCTTCTCCTTCTGAATCTGATCTCTAAAGATCAGATCTAGATATGATCTATAGGGCCTTTAAAATAATCGATGAAGGTAGCATGCTTGTCTTACGAGCATGTCATCTGTCTTCTTGATATTTGCGCCAATAATTTGGATCTTCCTTGCTGGATTTTCACCCAACCTTTTGGGCATAGATGGGGAAGAGAGAGGACCAGAGGAAGGCATGGAAGAGAAAAGGGGCAACCTTAGGGCATGGTGGATAGGCGCAATAATAAAACCCTAGGCACAGATAGGGGTTTAAATAGACCTTATTGTGCCATGCAGTGCCACATCACTTCGATCAATCATATTGCTCGATTCAATCAGATCTTAATCTGATTGGGGGAGTGATGTCATCAGATCCAATTAGGTTAGAGACCCCATAGACTCCCCATAGGTGGCGCCAACACTAGATAAGCACAAATAAGTAGGTGCCTAGGAGTTTGATCCAATAAAAAACCTAGAGTCCCATTCAAATGGGACTCTTCCTTCTCATCCAAAAGGGGCGCATGCCTAGGGGGCATGCGCCCTCTACTCTTGTATGAAAATCCAAGGGGGTGCATGCCTCTAGTAGATCTCCAGGGGGTGCATGCCTAAGGTTCTTCTTTCCTACAGGCATGCGCCCTCTACTCTTGTATGAAAATCCAAGGGGGTGCATGCCTAAGGTCCTTCTTTCCTACATCTGGGTCAACGTGTTGACCCCATGTCCTGATAGTAGCAAGAATTGGCAAGTCTTATCCTTTTGAATATAAGAATTAGCAGGTATTGTTATATATTCATCTGATGAATTAAGACAACTCTTTTTTGATCTGGATAAGCTCCAGTCAGATTAGGACTAAATCCATATAGGGTTTCTAGGTGAGTCCAAACCATTTTGGCTCAGCCGAGATGAACCAAAAAGATTATAGAAGGAGAATTTTAGGCACAATCGTGTGCTAGCATGATTTTCATGAACCTAATTGGATCTAATCCAAATCAATCAAATTGGATTAGCTTAATTGATGACATCCAAATTCAAACTCTTGTTTATGTGATCTAGTTAAGTTTAGCTCCATATGGTAATGGGACATGTCGCGATCGCTATTATCGACATCATCAAAACACCATTCGATGGATCAGAACTTTTTTGATTCATATAATTAGAATATTCGATCGTCAAGATCATTCTAATTGCTCCCAAAATCCACCAGTGACATCAAGCAGTATATGGTGGCAATCCATCAGAACCAAAAGCGAACCTCTTGGTGCAGCTACCTGTGTGATTGGGTTCTTCTATCTTGAGCCCCAATAAGATCAGGGTTAAGGTGAACTTGTCAAACGTAATATCTGTCATATGAATTAATCATTCAATTCGAGTCTGATATGAAATCCTAATAGAAACTCTTTCTATCATCTTCACACTACTATGGCCATGGGCTTATAGACTCAATCTCATGATTATCATAGGGCTACTCCTCATCTAACGAGGTAGATAGATCTCGTATCGGTGCAATCTAATTTCTACAATGAATATGCTATAGCCAACATACACCTCAAAATTTTGAATGTCTAGAAAACCAAGTTATGGTATAGTCAAACTATAACACTCTCAAGATGAACTATCGATGCACCTCAAGTCAAAAAACTAGATACACTATTGCAGCATCGAGCTAGTCATCGACGAGAAGGTAGACTTCCTTATGACTACTCGAGGTGGTCATGCTTAGTGCTCTTGTTCTCTAATGACAACCTATATTCTTGCTTTGGTATCTCCACACCATAGATTCAAAACTCATTTATCCTAAGAAAGTGATCGTACACTAATCGATCACTATTCTTATGATGATCCTATGGTCAGGAGCAGTTTATGAGCTAATTATGAAAATTCATGTCTTAAATTTTCAACTCTTGAAATTATGAATTATCATTACCATTAATTTAAAGGATGTATCATAGATACTTTAAATACACACTATGATAGAAAATAATTTTTTTATTAATTTATAGTCAAAATTATAAAATTGCTCCTAGAAGTGTATTATAAGTGTCAGCCAATCTGGCTTCTAAAGCATACATCTAACAAACTCCCACTTGACCTAAAGCAAATTGACTACAAATCTAATTTTCATCTTCTCTAAGTGGGCTTCGATCTTCTGTTGGCTCAATATCTTCGTTAGTGGGTCAGCCATATTGTCTATGGTGTCGACTCTCTTAATCTTGACGTATTCCTTCTCGAGGTAATCATGGATGAGATAGAATCGTCACTTGATGTACTTGGAATTTTAGTGAGACCTGGGCTCCTTAGCTAGGGCTATGGCACCATTGTTGTCACAGTACAAAGGGACGACATCCGATGGCATTACTCCGAGCTCTACGGTGAACTTCTTGTACTAAAATGCCTCCTTCACAGCTTCCAACTTAGTGATATATTCTACTTCTATGATGGAGTCTGCTATCACCGTCTGCTTGAAATTCTTCTAGTTAACAGCACCATCGTTGCATACAAATAGACTCCCATATATCAACTTTTGTTCATTTATGTCAGACATAAAATCTGAGTTTGTAAACTCTTAGACCTGGAGTTCTCTATTACCAAAGACTAGAAACATATCCTTAGTCCTTCTCAAGTACTTAAGGATATACTTCACCGAAGTCCAGTGCTCTTTGCCTGGATTCGACTGATACTTACTCGTGACACTCACAGCATGGATTATATCAGGTCATGTATATAGCACGGCATATATGAGGCTCCCTATTACTGAAGCATAAGGAATCTTGCTCATGCGTTCAATCTCCTCAGGTGTGCTAGGGCATGTCTTCTTAGAGAGATGAATATCATGTCTAAAGGATACTAGACCCTTTTTAGAGTTTTCTATGCTAAACCTCTTTAGCACCTCCTCTATGTACATCTTCTGTGAAAGTCCTAGCATCCTTTTTGGTCTATCTTTATAGATCTTAATTTCTAATATAAAGGATGCTTCTTCTAGATCTTTTATAGAGAATTTCTTTGATAACCACATTTTGACTGTGGTCAACATGAAAATATCATTTTCAATTAGGAGGATGTCATCGACGTATAGTACGTGGAAGACAACAGCGCTCTCACTGATCTTTTTGAACATACATGGTTTCTTCTCATTTTTGATGAAACCAAATAATTTGATTACATCATTGAAATGAGCATTCCAGCTCCGAGATGCTTACTTAAGTCCATATATGGACCTTTGTAGCTTGTAGACCTTATGATCATTATCACTGGATGTGAAACCAAGTGGTTGTTCCATATAAATATCTTTTTTAAGATATCCATTTAAGAATGCTATTTTCACGTCCATCCTTGTAATCATTATCACTTGATAGTCAATGCCTTCATGCTGATTATACCTTTTCGCTATGAGCCTACATTTTGAATATCTTTACATTTTCATCAGCACCTATCTTTCTCTTATAAATCTATTTATGCATAATAGGTACAATACCTTCAAGTGGATCTATTATTGCCATCCACAACATTTCAGGCATCACCTAGCTTTGATGCCAAATTATAGACCCATGATATCGCTCGAACGTCAATCATCCTTGACACCATAAGCACCGATATCATGTTGCGGAAGCTTCTAATCTTTAGCATAGACCTGAAGAAACCTATGATGTTCTCTATGGGCAACACACCACCAATCCTCCACCAGGATTTGTGATGGGGCGCCTCCCTCCTTGGGCTTGAGGGAGAGGCCCCCTTCTTTAAGGCTTCTTCAAGAACCCTAGGGTGGCAACTCTAGAGAGAAGAGAAGATTAGAGTTGAGGGAGAAAAGGTCAGTATTCCATAGCATTCACAGTCTTAATGAAACCCTAATACAACCTATGTATTTATATATAGCCATTAGGCCCGACCAAAAAACTCCTCGGCTAACCTAATACATGAAAGCACTCATCGAGCCCATGTACACCCATATCTCCCATGCTCTCATCCTCTGGATCTAGACCTGACCCATACATGAATTAGTCTCCTTAAGATCTGTCAAACTAGGCCTTAAGATCCCTAAGATCGACCCAGATCCTAGCCCAAAATAGATCCTCGCATAACTCTGCCCACGCACTAAGTCGACTTAGTCTCAGCACTGAGCCGGCTAAGTTCCACTAGGTTGGCTTAGTTTGAAACTGAGCCAGCCTAGTCCTGTGCTGTGCCAGCAGTCCTGAATGTGTAGCTTTCTATTTTGCTTGTGCACTGATACTTAGTCGATCCAATTTTGGATTGAGTCGGCTAACCTATAGAAAATCTTCTTTTTGCAGTCTTGATTCTTTGGCTTTGATTTTTTGCTTCATCTTATGTCCCAGATCTTCGAAGCACCAACCAAGCCTCTGAAATCTTTGGAGCCAACCTCCTGACTCCTCTCGTGGGCTCCTAAGATTTGGGAGCACCATAAATCCTCATAATCTCCACCTTGGTGCCCCAGGCCTTGGCAAACCCCTCAACAATGACCTCCTGCATGTTCCCACTGTCCCTACACACTCGACAGCCTCTTGTGCAATCATCGCCTCTGCTAATTTTCTTCAGCTATTGTGCACCCTTGAGGCCTTTGGGATGATCGCCTCCACCACTGAAGATCTATGCTTGCTTCTTGGCACCATCTTGAAATTGTAGGATCCCTTCAGCTTAGTAGCTGCATCAGCTTCTCTAGACTTTTTTGGAGAATCTATAGCATTCCTGCATTAGTACATGCTGTACCACCTAACACGATCTCCTCAGAGCTACACCTATCCACCTGCACGTGCTGCTCCACCTGAAATTGTGCATCATGGGTGCTCTGAACTCATGTCAAATTCCTCTCTAATTATGAAGCCACCTCTCTGGAGCTCCATCTATATCTGAGTCCATTTGATGCCGCAGAAGCCAACTCTATCATCATATCCCTCGAGGCCAACCATTCAACACTGCACTGCTGAGCTTGCTGCTGCATCTCAAACACCATCGCTGCCCCTTTGAATACTCCACCCTCTGCGAACCCCTTCGAAGCTATCTTAGATACCTCCGCAACCCGCGGGCACCTCCAAAATCCAAGAGCTCATCCAACTCTTCTGAATCTAGCGATTGAATCCTAAGAAATTTCATCCTAGTCCTTCTCTTCTACCGCTATACCAGCCATCACTTCAGTTGCACCCAGAGAACCTTCCTCCATCTGAACCACGACTCTCCCTGATGCCTCTATAGAAGAAACTTGATCCATGATACTTTCGACTGCCTGAGATATCTTTGACACTTTTTGAGACCTCCTGGCTCTCCTTGAGACCTACTCCCGATCTTCTTGAGAAGCCTCTGACACCATCTACTGAGATACACTCCTCGACTGCTGCACCATCGAGCCTCTCTCAGTCCCTGTGCCTCTAGGAAAGCGCTTCAACAGCACTCCAGTACTTCCTGACTCATCTCTACGCGGCTCTATAGCCACCCAATCCTAACCTACTGGACCTCCTTGGATCATCCATCTCCATCACTCTCAAGGCTCCGCAAATTCATGCTTTGGTCGAACCACTGAATACATCTCCGACTACTTTCCCACCTTTCTAATATCGAAGGACGTATAGTCGCTTCTTCAATCTTTCTTCGAGCATTATCCCTTAGAAAACCTCTCTTCAATAGTCCTACACTGTCCATCTTCCTAAAAAATTTTGATGCTCTCTACTGAGATACCTTCCTTGGCTGCTGCATCGCCGAGCCTCTCTCAATCCTGCATCTTCAGGGAAGTGCTACTATAGCACTCCAGCGCTCCTTGTTTATCATATAACCATCATATATCCTAGCCTTTCCATCAAGATCGATCAGTAAATCATGCACCAAATCTTTCCACCCTAAGAAAATTTCTTTTCGTTAATCCTCTCAACCTCCACCTTCAATTCGTTGCTCCCAATTGGCCAAGCCACAGCAATAACAAGGTAGATTTGAGACATACCGTAGAATCCTTGTGCAAATTTTTGATTTCACCTTATACGACTTCTCCTTCCCTTCTATGCACCATCAGGCTCTGAAACTTGGCTCTGATACCATATTGCCATCCATAATGTTCCAGGCATCACCTAGCTCTGATGCCAAATTATAAACCCATGATATCGCTCGAATGCCAGTCATCCTTAACACCATAAGCATCGATATCATATTGCAAAAGCTCTTGATCTTTAGCACGAACCTAAAGAAATCTGTGACATTCTCTATGGGCAGCACACCACCAATTCTCCACCTGAATCTATGATGGAGCACCTCCCTCCTTGGGCTTGAGGGAGACACCCCTTTCTCTAAGGCTTCTTCAAGAACCCTAGGGTGGCAACTCTAGAGAGAAGAGAAGAAGAGAGTTGAGGGAGAAAAGGTTTGTATTCCACAACATTCACAATCTTAATGAAACCCTAATACAACCTATGTATTTATACATAGCCATTAGGCTCGACCAAAAAACTCCCTGGCTAACCCAATACATGAAAGCACTCACTGAGCCCATGTACACCCATGTCTCCCATGCTCTCATCCTTTGAATTTAGATCTGACCCATATATGAATTAGTCCCCTTAAGATCTCTCAAACCAGGCTTTAAGATCTCTAGGATCAATCCAGACCCTAGCCTAAAATAGATCCTCGCGTAACTCTGCCCATACACTAAGCCGGCTCAATCTCAACATTGAGCCGGCTAAGTTCCATTGGGTTGGCTTAGTCTAAAACTGAGCTGACCCAGTCCTGTGCCATGCCAGCAGTCCCAAATGCGTAGCTCTCTATTTTATCTGTGGACTAAGACTTAGCCAACCCAATTTTGGATTGAGCCAGCTAACCTGTAGAAAATCTTCTTTTTGCAGTCTTGATTTTCCGACTTTGGTTTCTTGCTTCACCTTATATTTTAGATCTTTGAAGCACCAACCAAGCCCCTGAAATCTTTGGAGCCAACCCCTTGACTCCTTCTGTGGCCTTCCAAGGCTTGGGAGCACCATAAATCCTCACATCTACCAAGATCTAGACTTTGTTTAAGCGCATCGAGTCAATCTCTAACCTTCTTGCCTCTAACCATTTCTCAAAGTCAATATCTGATATCATCTCATCATAGGTCTTAGGATCATCATCATGAACCTTATTTTCTGTAAGGAATATTTCCTCAACATCCTCTAAAATAGTACCTAAGTACCTTTTAGAAGGATGGAAAACCCTAATTGATTTTGGAGGTGGAGGAGGTAGTGTACAAACTGGCTCTAATTGAATGGATTCCTCAGGTTTCTTAGCTCGTTGCTCTTAGAAGATTTTCTCCTCGAGCCTAATCTATCTTTCGATGCCACCATCTTGAATAAACTATTTTTTAAGAAAAATAACATATTGACTCACAATCATATCGTGGTCTTTCGAAAGATATAAATAATATCCTAATGATTCTTTAGGATATCCTATAAATCAAGCTCTAAAGGATCTAGACTCTAACTTGTCTACCTATTATTTTTTAACATGGACCGGACAACCCCAAATTCTGAGGTGCTTCAGAATTGGTTTCTTACCATGCCATATCTCATATAGTATGATAGGAATGATTTCAAAAAAAAAATATTTAATAAATTAATTATAGTCATTAGACTATATCACCAAAGAAAATCAAGGAGGTCTATGATGAAGCTTATCATGGATCAGACTATATTTAATAGGATTCAATTTTTTCATTCTGAAATCCCATTGAGTTGAGGCATTTTAGGTGGAGTCCATTGAAAGACAATACTATTTTTCTTGAGATAGTCTAAAAATTTTTGACTAAGGTATTCACCTCCTCGATTCAATCGAAGAACTTTAATGGTCTTTTTGATTTATTTTTCTACTTTGAGTATGAATTTCTTAAATTTTTCAAAGGTTTCAGACTTGGGTCTCATTAAGTACACATATCCACACTGAGATAAATCATCGATAAAGATGATGAAGTAGATATAATTATCTCTAACCGGCACATCAAATAGGCCACATACATCTGTATGTATCAGGATAAGTAGATCTATGGCCTTTTCTCCTTGTCCTATAAAAGGAAGCTTGGTCATTTTGCCATGAAGGCATGATTCATAAATCGGATATGACTCAGAAGTCAACAGACTCAATAGTCTAAATTTTTCTAATTTGTTAACCCCATCTTTCACTATATGACCTAGCCTAAGGTGCTATAGACACTACTACAGAATAGAGCTATGTTAGTGATTTGTAACCGCTATCATAGCCCAAAAAATTACTGCTATAGACTATGATAGTAGTTAGCTTATCGCTGCCACTGCAGTCATCACCGTAGGTTTATGACAGCGGTTATTATAGTGGTTTTAAAAATTACTGTCATAGAGCATCTATTGCAGTGGTTTCTAAACCGCTATCATCGCTTGACCTATGGTAGCAGTTATGTAATCGCTACCATAGGCTATCTATGGCAGTGGTTATGTAATCACTGCCATAGGTCTAATGCAGTGGTTATGTAACTATTGCCATAGATCTAATACAGCAGTTGACATGTTGCCTACAATAGCAGTTGGCAGATCTACGACAGTGATTGTAAAATCACTGTTGTAGCTTTTGAATAATTAAAAAATATGAAATTTTTAATTTTTTATATATTTTACCTGATAAATATAGAGATATATAACATAAAAAATATTATAAATATAAAAATAATTTTCAAATGCTAAAATTTTATTATTGAATAAAATTTATTATAATATTTTTTTAAAAAAAATATATCAAAAGTCTTCTAAATCTACATTATCATCATCACTGGGAGATGGAGCATGAGCTGGAGCCAGAGTTGGAGCTAGAGCTGGAGCTAGAGTTGGAGTTAGGATGCGGGCCAACATATCCTCAAAGCTGATGAAGGCATCTCCAAAATGCACACTGAGCATCGACACCATATCTCTGACGATGCCCTCCAGATGAGATGCGTGCTTCTTAGCTCGATCTGCCCGTGTTGCAGCATGATTTGCCCATGCCAACGCCTCCTCAAGCTCCTCCGAACTGATGACATTGAAAGCCTATGAAGAGACGCTCATCTCAGACTAATAGCTGGTCAGCATATATCCGAACTTACATTGGATCCTCTTAGAGTGCTTAGGCCCCAAGACCTAAGATAGATGGTCATGGGAGCCATAGGTATTCGAGCCCTCACTCGCAAGTGCATCTAACTGATCCTATAATTATAAATTTAAATAAAATTTTATAAGAAAGACTATAATACTAATCATATATACTAATATATTTAATACTTACAAAAATCCTCTCAATCGTGGTGTTCATCGATCTATCCTTCTTGTCCGTACGGCTGGATCAAAAAATTTTACTATGGTTGAGCATCACTCCATCTCTCATCAGCTATAATAATGGATCAATTTATCAAAAATATAAAAAAATATTAATTTAATTTATCTAGTAAGATTTAGAATTCATTATCTCTCTATGCACATGACTAGTCATAGACTCACAGTCGAGAGTGTGCGTATACTCTTAGACTGCCTGGTTCTTTCGATTCTGATGGAAGGTAGCCTAACAAGTATTCAAATAAATAATAAATATTTTAAAAAATATTTAAATATAACTTTAAGCATATTAAAAAATTTAAAAGTTAGTAATTTTATCTTGAACTCCTGGCTCCTTTAATGTGTAACCATCCTCTCTCATTGACTCGAAGGATAATCCTATATCCAAGGAACAAGCTTCTCCAAAGTGTCTCATTGATGCTTGAGCCATCCTCTATGGAGCTTAACATTATAGCTCCGGTACAACTCTCCGATCTTCTTCAGTCGGGCATCTCGAGCCCTCTTATGATCAGAAAAGTCATACCTTTTCTATACAAAATTATCAAAAATTAGTTATAAAATTATTCTAATCAAACATAGTGTAAACATGTAAAATGCGTAAATATAATTAAGATGCACTTATCCATATCTCCTCCCACATCCGATCCCTAATAGCAGCATCCATCAATTGTTAGTCTTTGAGCTCTATGAGACTAATGTTTGACTATCTCACAAGCACTCTAAAAAAGTAATGCATCTCCCACACGGTCTCTCCTACTGGCCTCTCCTTCGCATTATATTGCACCATCACCTGATGTTGGCGGTTCCACACATGCACCATATGTGTGGGACCGTAAAATATGTGGCTGGATGATGCACCTACAATGAAAATATGTTATACAAATATATAAGTATACAAATATTATATAAAAAATAAATAAATAATATAATAAAAATGTACACTCAGATGCTGGTGGAGTAGCATGTGTTGGAGATGTGGATGATAGTGAAGGCTCAGATGCCAGTGGAGTAGATACATCCAGTAGAGTAGATACCGACGGTGGAAGTTTCTGAGCAGCCAATGCAGAGGTGGATGGAGTATGCTTTGACTGCTCCTCAGATACTGAACTTCACGTAACCTACCGAGGGGTAGGGGTAAAAGCTAGATGGCATTTCAGTGCCATCGTGACTTACAACATTAATGAACATTAATCAATATAACATATTGAACAATAATCAAGGATATGCCTAGGTACCATCCGTACAATTATATATAAATATACAGCTGTTGAAGATTATGTACACTAATCAATTGATAGGTTTATCGCTATGCAATGCAATAAATAAAAGCAATAAGATGGGGGTTCTCTTAGCGGTCGGGAGTTCTCCTAATGGCTGACACGACATGGCATGGCACCGCCAATTGGCATAGCACGGCCCAAGGTATGGCCTATCGACACGGCATGGCCTAAGGCACGACACGGCATGGCTCAAGACACGGCATGACCTATCAGCATGGCATGGTCCACAGCATGGCTTAGATGTAGAGCTCCGCATAGTCTATCGAGGGATGGGGGTGAAAGCTAGATAGCATTTTGGTGCCATCGTGACCTACAATGTTAATCAACATGAGTTTGAGTATTTAACCATGTATTTCATGAGTGGATGTAGATCATTTCAGATATTTAAATTGAAGAATCATTTCAAGAAAAGATCTACAAAAATTCATCAAGTCAAGATCCTTAAAGAAGAAATTTTTCTTAAGCTTCCAAAGATCAAAAGAAAGAGAGCTTTTTGACCAAAACAAGAAAGATATAAAGAAGAATTCAAATAAAAATCAAATCTCTTTAATTGGTAGCAAAAATTCCTCAAAATAGCCTTGGAGCAGTTTTTGAGACATCTCAAAAATTTTTCGAGAGCTCTCAAGTAGATTGGCATGCCCAAATGTTCTGGCATAGTTTCGAGAGGTCTCGAGTTAAACTCGAAATGTCTCATTCTCAAGAGATAGAAACTCAGTTTCTGTGCTTTGAGAGCGAGAAGTCTCGCAGGATTCTTGAGAGGTCTAATGGTTTTGATGAGTCATCTCGTTCAAAACTGAGAGATCTCAAAATCTCTCTCCAACCATCTTTATTTTAGAAATCTAATTCATCCCCTCTCTTGGGTTGCAATCTTTGGGCAACAAATATAACATGTTGAACAATAATATTAGCAACATATCAATAAATAGACTCAAATAATTTATACCAGAATGTTGAAGTTATCACCTAGTGGCATCTACAATATGAACATCACCATCACTCTTGACAAATATGTCTGGGATCTTGATAGTACTAGATAAGTTTTGTCCTACAGGAATACTTTGCATGCATGGTCCAATATCATCATCAACTTCAGTATCATCAAAAATATGCCTAATTACCATCTTCACAACAACATCCCATTGAGGCTCCAAGGGATCACTAATGTAGAAGACTTGACTAGCTTAGGAGGCAAGTATATATGGTTCTTCAGTACGAAAATGATGTTTCATGTTAACGAGAGTAAAACCACACTCATCAGTCTTCATCCCAAATTGTAACAAGATGTCAAACCAATCATATTTCATCAATGCAATCCTTTCTTTAGAATAATAGTCCAAGATGACTATCTTCTCCACCATGCCATAATAGTTCAAATCCTCTATACGAGGCTATGAATCCCTCGAGCTAGCATAACACCCAGTGGTGGCGCTCAACATGATGCCACTATTTTATGTTGTGATATTTATAGACCTGCTGTGAATATTAAACCTATAGTCATTAATGACGAACTATTTATACTTACGCATAGTACGATTAGGGCCTATTAAAAGAGCACGCATTTCAGAGCTCACATCATTGAGCGGCAATCTCCATATCTAATTAAGAAGATGACACCTAATTAGTAAACATGTTCAAATAAGTTGTACAAGATAAGAATATATAATCGCTTACATGATCTTTGAACCATTTAGAAAATTTTTTGCTGTGCATTTTCTCTTTCTCCTGCATACTTAGAGTGCCATCTTTTACTCTTATGATCTCCTTGTGTTTGCTGCATGCATAAAAAATAAATTTAGATATAATTAAATATTTTTTTAATTATTATGAAATAAATAAGGCTGAGTGACTCATCTTATGTATGGCTCAATGACATCATAGTTGAAGAGCACATAGTGGTGTGCCATATTTCTTTCCTCAATGCTTAAATCAGAGAGGTGGTATGAAGTGAAAAATCCACTTGGCTATGAAATGAACTCAAATGCAGGCTTAATTGGCTCATACTGATCAATCTGATTCCTCATTAGCAGATTACGATGTGTCTCGAGCTTGTTTAAGTACATGGTACAAAAATTCATACACTCTTGACCCAAATAACCTTCTGCTATGGATTTCTCTGGGTGATTCATATTTCTTATATAAGATTTCAGAGTTTGAATATTCCTCTCAATAGGATACATCCATCGACAGAACACTAGGCCTCCAAGTACAACTTTTCCTACAAGCTGCATGGTGAGATGCATCATAACCATGAAAAATGATGGTAGAAATATCTTCTCCAAATCACATAATATAGTCACCATTCTTGCCTTAATTTTCTTCACGTCTTTCTTAAGCATCCTCTTTGCACAAATATCTCTATAAAAGTTGCAAAGATGAATAACAATCATTCTAATATTTTTTGGCAACATGCGGCAAATAGCTATTAGGATCAATTCCTGCATCAGCACATGATAATCATGAGTCTTCAATCCTCCAAGTTTGACATCCTTACTATTCACATGCTTTGATATGTTGCTTGAGTATCCATCAGGGACCTTTATGTTTTTCAACACACGAAGAAATATGGACCGTTCAGAGGCATTCATAACATAACATGCATGAAGGAGCCTTCATTGTTCTCCCCCTGCCAGCTTTGGATGGAGTGATCTCCTAATATCCCATTTTTTCAAGTTAAATTAAGAATTTAAGTTATCCTTAGTCTTATCTTTGATATTTAAGATTGTTATCAATAGAAGCTCGCACACATTCTTTTCAATATGCATTACATCTAAGCAGTGGCACAATAAGTTTGTCTCCCAATATGGCAATTGAAAGAAGATTATCTTTTTTCTTCAATTAAAGTGTGTGTCATCTTTCTTTGATCGATGCTTTCTCTTTTTACCACCAATTGGATCATCTTTTCCAAATTCAACACTGAGACCTTCTAACTCTCGAAGTACATCACTTTTAGACATCCGGCTAGATGCCTTACCTTCTTCAATAGTGCCATCGAAGGAGCATGCATCCCTTCTATATAGATGATTTTGATGGAGGAAACGTCGATGTCCCATATAGCTAAAGCTCCTTCGATGTGTCAACCTTCTAGATTGGATGTTTTTTTTCATAAATTAGGCATGCTAGCTCATCTTTGGTGCTCTAACCTGACATTAGGGCATAGGTTGGAAAGTCATTTATTGTTCATAAAAGCACTGCGCGCATGGAGAATGACTTATTTAGCAAAGCATCAAAAGTCGAAACACCTTGAATGTTCCATAACTATTTTAGCTCGACAATAAGAGGCTGCAAATAAACATCAATATCATTATCTACCTCCATCAATCCAGGGATGAGCACTATCATGAAAGCAAAGGAATTTTTTATACACATCCATGGTGGGAGCTTGTAAACATGAATAAATACTAGCCATATACTATGAGCGGTATTCATATGCTTGAATGGGTTGAAACCATCGTACGACAAGCCCAACCTCACATTACGTATCTTATGTGCGAAGTTAGGATGTAATTCATGAAACTTCTGCCATACCTCTCCATCGGCTAGATGCCTTAATGCATCATCTTTTGTTCAGTCCTCTTCATACCATCTCATATCCTTGGATGTTCTTGCCGACATAAATAATTTTTGTAGTCTTAAAATCAAAGTACCACATCAACTTTTGAGGTAAATGAGTCGATGTGCCATCTTTATTCTATTTTCATCTTGACACACCGCACCTCATGCACTCATTTTGGTTGACATCCCCCTCCCAATAGAGCATGCAATCTTTGGGACATGCATGTATCTTGGTGTAAGTAAAATCCAACTGTTCAATAATCTTCGATGCCTCAATTATTTTTTGAAATTTGTGCATTATTCGAAAGAATGTACCCCAAAAGCTCTAATATGCAGTTCACTTCATTATTACTGAACCCATTGGAGCATTTTGTATGATACAACTGGATTAAGAACTCCAGCTTTGCCATCTTTTCATATTTGGGATACAACAAAATATTAGCATCCTCTATCAACTTGCGGATCTTATCTACATTCTCACTATTTGTTATTCCACCAACCATAGGATCAAGCATGGATATAGATGCACCGTTATTATGGCCAACAAATGAAAAAATATCACAAACCATTTGTTCCACTCTTCCATCATGTTGGTTGCCTTCTTGTGGTCTGCCCTCATCATGTTGGTCCCAACAAATTTCATAACCAGCTTCAAAGTCATAAATAGTGAGGTGATCATTTACATCTCGATGAGGTAGCCACGGTCCACATATATACCTTTTATAAGGACATTGGATCAGTCCATGGTCTCCAAATTTCTCTATAGCAAAATCAAGAAATTTTTGAAGTCCAGCTTCATATTCTAGCGAGAGCCTACTAAACTTCATCCACCTCTTATCCATTTTAGAAATGATGATACTGTAATTAAATCATGTGTGGAACTTAAATTGTATATTATTGGAGATAAACCCTGCTCCCGTTGAAGTTCAGTCTGATGCTTAGTCTGATGCTTAGTCTAATGCAACTGGTAATCACAAAAGAGCTTCGATCAAAAATTCTCCTCCAGTGGTCGGACCCCAGCCGAACTCCTCCAGTGACCAAACCATAGACGAACTTTTTTAGTCAACCAAACTCCTCAGTAGCTGAGCCCCAGCTAAGTTCCATCAGGAGCCGAACTCCTTCTGGACTTCTCCTTCAGTCAGATTCCTTCAAAAGTCGAACTACTTCTGGACTCCTCCTTTAGTCGGATGTCTACAGGAGCCGAACTCCTTTTGGATCTCTCCTACAGTCGGATTTTTATAGGAGCTAAACTCCTTTTGGACTCCTTCTTCAATCAGATTCCTTCAAGAGCTGAACTTCTTCCAAATTTCTCCTTCGATCAAGTTCCGTCAGGAGCCGAACTTCTTCCAGACTTTTCCTTCAGTCGGACTCCTCCAGGAGCCAAACTCCTTCTAGATCTTTCCTTCAATTGAATGCCTATAAAAGCCGAACTCCTTCCTGACTCCTCCTTTAGTCGGATTCCTTCAGAAGCTGAACTCCTTTCGAATTTCTCCTTCAATCAAATTCCGTCAGGAGCCAAACTTTTTTCGGACTCCTCCTTCAATCAGACTCCTCCAGGAGCCAAACTCCTTCCAGATCTCTCCTTCAGTCGAATGCCTATAAGAGCCAAACTCCTTTCTGACTCTTTCTTCGGTCAGATTCCTTCAGGAGCCAAACTTCTTCTGAATTTCTCCTTCGATCAAGTTCCGTCAGGAGCCAAACTTCTTCCAGACTCTCCTTCAGGAGTCAGACTCCTCCAGGAGCCAAACTCCTTTTGGATCTCTCTTTCAGTTGGATGCCTATAGAAGCCGAACTCCTTTCTGACTCCTCCTTCAGTCGGACTCCTCCAAGAGCTAAACTCCTTTCAGATCTCTTCTTTAGTCGGATGCCTACAGGAGTTGAACTCCTTCCTGACTCCTTCAGTCGGATTTCCTTCAGAAGCTGAACTCCTTTCGGACTACTCCTTCAGTCGGACTCCTCCAGGAGCCAAACTCTTTCTAGATCTCTCCTTCAGTCGGATTTCTTGAGGAGCCAAACTCCTCCTTCAGTCGGATGCCTACAGGAGCTGAACTCCTTTCAAATTTCTCCTGCAGTCGAATTTCTATAGGAGCCAAAGTCCTTCTGAACTCTTCCTTCAGTCTGATTTCTTCAGGAGTCGAACTCCTTCTGGATTTCTACTTCAGTCGGATTCCATCAGGAGCCAAACTCCTTTCAGACTCCTCCTTCAGTTGGACTCATCCAAGAGCCAAACTCCTTTTTGACTCCTTCTTCAGTTGGATTCCTCCAAGAGTCGAACCCTTTCGGACTTCTCCTTCAGTCAGATGCCTACAGGAGCCGAACATCTTCTGGATCTCTCCTATAGTCGAATTTCTATAGGAGTAGGACTCCTTCTAGATTTCTCCTTCAGTCAAGTTTCTTTAGGAGCTGAACTCCTTCTGAACTTCTCCTTCAATCAGACTCCTCCAGAAGCCAAACTTTTTTCAGATCTCTCCTTCAATTGGATGCCTATAGGAGCCAAACTTCTTTTGGATCTCTCCTACAGTCGAATTTCTATAGGAGTCGAATGCCTGTTGACCAATGCTTGCTTCCTTTGAATTTTGATTATTGAATCTCAATGAACAATCACTATCAGTCTGACAATGCCTCTCCCTCTCCATACCGAGCCCCACATGGCTCCAAGCGGCTCAATACCGGACAGCTATGGCTGTTGCCATCAGTCTGCTGCAGGCGGCACCCCCTCTCATGCGGTCCTAAGTGGCCAGCTACCGAACGGCTACTACCATCACTGTCAATCTACTGCAGACGGCACCCCTCTCATGCAGCCCCGAGCAGTTAGCTACCAAATAGCTACGGCTATCACTACTAGGAGCCAAACTTCTTTCGAATCTCTCCTATAGTTGGATTTCTATTGGAGTCGAACGTCTACTAACTAACGCCTGTTTTCTCCGAACTTCGACTATTAAATCTCAACGAACAGCCACATCATGACAACGGACATCTCTCTCTATAATAAACTCCACGTGGCTCTGAGTGGCCCACTACCAGATGGCTGTAGCTATTACTATCAGCCTGCTACAGATGATGCTACAGGTGGCGTCCTCCTTCATGATAGACTCCACCAGGTCTCGAGCAGCCTGCTACTAGATGGCTGCAGCTATTACTATCAATTAGTTACAGGCTCCATCTATAAAAGAAATCCTTCAGATATATTTTCTCTAAGCTCTCTTCTCCTTTCCAAAACTTTATGAAACTCTTTTCTGAGTACTCCATTTCTGTTGGCCAAAAGAGTTGACTTGATCGTCGGAGGATCCTACCGAAGCCACCACCATTGACTCTGGATGAAACTTTATTTTGTAGGTCACCAACGACGACCCTTTTCCTCCTCAACTCCAGCTCGATCCGATGATGACTAGATTCTGCACCAACAGAATTGATGCTAGAGGAAGGGTCCTCTATTCCTAAGGTACCCTTGTTCTTAAAGGAGTGCTCAGTCGATCTTGTGGATCTTCTTCTTCAAGGTTCATCTCCATCCTCTCCCTCAATCCTGCGAAATTCCTCCAAAGAGGGTGACTATCCAGAGATCTACCACTTCTATTATCAGATCTGGGCCAGATCCATCTATCCCTGCTCCATCACTAGTGCTTCAACCTCCTCCTCCACCAACAGCCATGGTAGACTCAGAGTAGCTTAATCTGTTGATGCAGTGGATTCAGGGCCTCATCGAAATGGTGCAGGCCATGCGGCAGCCCTCGGTGGTGGTTCCACCAGAAAACCCACCATCAGGATGTTAGAAATCAATCCCAAGGAGGAGCACTTGGGCTAGCATATCCGTCACCCCTAGAAAAAAAAATAGAGAGCAGAGGATCCTTGCTTGGATCATGGTTCTTCTTTAGAAGGGACCTTCCCCATCCACAGCCAAAAGTCTTTCAAAACCTATGATCGAGATGACGTCCTCGATCAGAAACTACGAAGGATGGATCGACGGATTGAGGAGTTTGACCAAATGGCCTCGGCTCACCATGATGATGTCCACACCGATCCTCCTTTCTCTTCCTGAATTATGTAAGAACCCATTCCACCGAACTTCAAGCTTCTCCAATTTGAAAGCTACGATAGAACCTCTGATCTGGTCGATTACCTGAAAGCCTTTCGATCCATGATGCTGCTCCATGGTGCACCAGAAGTCCTATTATGTCAAGCTTTTCCATCTACCTTAAAGAGAGCAGCAAGAAACTGGTACTCGATATTGAAGTTGGGTATGATCTTCTTCTTTGCTAGATGAGCCATTAGTTTGTAGCTTATTTCGTCAGCAGTCGACGTCTATACCGAGGTTCAAATTTTCTGACGAACATCAAGCAGAAGGAGGGAGAATCCATCCGAGCTTATATCACCCGATTTAATGCTATTGCATTGGGTCTGGAACCTGGATCAGTTAGTTGCGATAGCCGCACTCAAGGGTGGCCTTTAGAAGAATGATTTATTATTCTCCCTGGAGAAGAAGTATTCCAGAGATTTTGTCGATCTGCTAGCTCGTGCTGAGGGATATGTCCGAATGGAAGAAGCCTTCAAGTTGAATGATGAGGAAGCCACAGGAAAGCAGCATAACTCACCATCGATGGAGGGCCGAATGAAGTTCGATCGCACTCATGGATCCTTTCGAGCGCAAGCGAGCCCGAACTCCTCGAGCTCATCGTCAAAGAAGCCCCGACGGAAGGATGCGCAGAAGTTTCCATTTTGAAGGTTTCACAACTATGCCCCCCTCAATGCTCCACGGATATCGGCCTGAAGCAAGTTAATGGTGCTACCACAGCTAGAACCACCAATAAGGAAGGAACAACAAGAAGATCGATCGCCTTCCGATATCATCAACGCTATCTTTAGGGGATCTTAGTACTTCGGCTAGTCGCCATCTCTCAGCCTCAGAGCCAGGAGAAGCTTGTCCTAAATTGAAAAGGTCCATATGAAATAGAGAAGATCGTCCGTTCCGAAACTAATCGCCTGAAGATGCTCGGAGGAACAATGCTTCCACGACTTTGAAACTCAGAGAATCTAAGAATATACTGCCAATAATTTTTCTTCAATAAAACTCCTCCATTTCAACATTATTATTTTTCGGTGTAAAAACTATCTGATGATAGGGGAGAAGCAATCAATAATGGTCATGTTAGAAACAGAAGGAGAACCTCATCCTAATATGAGCAAGTTGAAGGCCTCATTCATTTTAGACGAGATGGGGGGAGAGACTCTGACAATGGTCCTTATGTACCCCCATAGCCCATTAGGAATAAGAGGAGAACCTCATCCTAACGCAAGCAAAGTCGAAGGCCTCATTCATTTTAGATGAGATGGAGGGAGAGATCATAACAACGGCCCTTATGTGCCCCCACAATCCATTAGGAATAGGAGGAGAATCTCATCCTAACGTGAGCAAAGTCAAAGGCCTCGTTCATTTTAGATGAGATGGAGGGAGAAGTCCTGACAATAGCCCTTATATGCCCCCATAGCCCATTAAAAATAGGAGGAGAACCTCATCCTAACATGAGCAAAATTGAAGGCCTCGTTCATTTTAGATGAGATGGAGGGCAAGGCCCTGACAGCAGCCCTTACGTGCCCCTACAGCCCATTAGGAATAAGAGGAGAACCTCATCCTAACATGAGCAAAGCCGAAGGCCTCGTTCATTCTAGATGGGATGAGAGAAAAGGCTCCGATAATGGCCCCATTGTACCCGATAATGATGGAAGATAAGATCTCCTTCAACCTCGACTGGAGATAAGATCTTTCCTGAGCTCCAACTTCAATGTCAATAGGAGATTAGATCTCCTTCAACCTTGGTTGGAGAGAAGATCTCCCACGATCTTCAACCACAATGTCAATAGGAGATTAGATCTCCTTCAACCTCCATTGGAGATAAGATCTCCCCCAAGCTTCAACTTTAACTTCGACCTCGGTTGGAGACAAGATCTCCCCTGAGTTTTAACTTCAACATCAATCTCGGCTGGAGGTAAGATCTCTCTTGAGCCTCAACTTCAACGTCAACCTCGGTTGGAGACAAAATCTCCCCCAAGCTTCAACTTCAACGTCAACCTCGGCTGGAGATAAGACCTCCCACGAGCTTCAACCATAATGTCAACAGGAGACAAGATCTCCTTGAACCTTGGCTGGACGCAAGATCTTCCTTGAGCCTTAACTTCAACGTCAACCTCGGCTGGAGATAAGACCTCCCCCGAGCTTCAACCCCAATGGGTGCAGAGCCCGAGAAAGGACTTTGGCAGTCACCTTTTTTGTACTCCCTTCAAGTTTCGAACTTGAGAGTGGGGGGACTATTATTGGGGATAAATCCCGCTCCCACCAAAGTTCAGTCTAATGCTTAGCCTAATGCAACTGGTAATCATGAAAGAGCTTCGATCAAAAATTCTCCTCCAGCGATCGGACCTTAGCCGAACTTCTCCAGTGGCCAAACCGTAGATGAACTTTTTCAGCCGGCCAAACTTCTCAGCGGCTGAGCCCCAGCCAAGTTCCATCAAGAGCCAAATTCCTTTCGAACTTCTCCTTCAGTCTGATTCCTCCAGGAGCCAAACTCCTTTCGGACTCCTCCTTTAGTCGGATGCCTATAGGAGCTAAACTCCTTCTGGATATCTCCTACAATTAGATTTTTATAGGAGCCGAACTCCTTCCAGACTCTACCTTCAGTCGGATTCCTTCAGGAGTCAAACTCCTTCTGGATTTTTCCTTCGATCAAGTTTTGTCAGGAGTCGAAGTTCTTCTGGACTCCATCTTTAGTTGGACTCATCCAGGAGCCGAACTTCTTCCAGATCTCTCCTTCAGTCGGATGCCTACAGAAGCCAAACTCCTTCCTGACTCCTCCTTCAGTTAGATTCCTTTAGGAGCTGAACTCCTTCCAAATTTCTCCTTCGATCAAGTTCCATCAGGAGTCGAACTCCTTTCGGATTTCTCCTTTGGTCAGACTCCTTCAGGAACCAAACTCCTTTCGGATCTCTCCTTCAGTCGGATGCCTACTGGAGCCAAACTTCTTCCTGACTCCTCTTTCAGTCGAATTCCTTCAGGAGCCAAACTTCTTTCGAATTTCTTCTTCGGTCAAGTTTCATTAGGAGTCAAACTCTTTCCGAACTCCTCCATGAGTTGGACTCCTCTAGGAGCCAAACTTCTTTCGGATCTCTTCTTTAGTCGGATGCCTATAGGAGCCGAAGTTCTTTCTAACACCTCCTTCAGTCAGACTTCTCCAGGAGCCAAACTTCTTTTAAATCTCTCCTTCAGTCGGATGCTTATAGGAGCCGAACTTCTTTCCAACTCCTTCAGTCAGATTCCTCTAGGAGCCAAACTTCTTTCAGGCTCCTCCTTCGGTCGGACTCCTTCGGGAGTCGAACTCCTTTTGGATCTCTTCTTCAATCAGATTTCTTCAGGAGCCAAACTCCTTTCGGACTCTTCCTTCAGTCGGATGCCTATAGGAGCCAAACTTCTTTCGGATCTCTCTTACAGTCGGATTTCTATAGGAGCCGAACTCCTTCCGGACTCCTCCTTTAGTCAGATTCCTTCAGAAGCCGAACTACTTCTGAATTTCTCCTTCAGTCGGATTCCGTCAAGAGCCAAACTCCTTCCAGACTCCTCCTTCAGTCGGATTCCTCTAGGAGCTGAACTCCTTTCAGACTTCTCCTTCAGTCGGATGCCTATAGGAGCAAAACTCCTTCCGGATCTCTCCTACAGTCGAATTTCTATAGGAGCAGAACTTCTTCTGAATTTCTTCTTCAGTCAAGTTTCTCCAGGAGCCAAACTTCTTTTGGACTTCTTCTTCAGTCAGACTCCTCCAGAAGCCAAACTCCTTCTAGATCTCTCATTTAGTCAAATGCCTATAGGAGCCGAACTCCTTCCAGATCTCTTCTATAGTCGGATTTCTATAGGAGTCGAACGTCTGCTGACCAACACCTACTTCTTTTAAACTTTGATTATTAAATCTTAACAAACGGTCACTATCAGTTTGATGATGCCTCTCCCTATCCATACAGAATCCCACGTATTCTCGAGCGGCTCAGTATCGGATAGCTACGACTATCGCCATTGGTCTGCTATAGGCGATGACCCTTCTCATGCGATCCTGAGCGGCCAGCTACTGGATGGCTACGACCGTCACTATCAATCTACTGCAGGCGGCGCCCCTCTCATGCGGCCTAGAATGGCCAGCTACCAGACAGCTACGGCTGTCACTATCAACTTCGGGCTTCTTCTATAAAAGAAATCCTTTAGATATATTTTTTCTATACTCTATTCTTCTTTCCAAAACTTTGTAGAACTCTTTTTTGAGCGCTCCATTTCTATTGGTCAGAAGAGCTGACTTGATCGTCGGAGGGTCCTACCGGAGCCACCACCTCCTATTTTGAGTGAGACTTTATTTTGCAGATCATCGATGGTGACCTCTTCCTTCTCAACTCCGGCTCGATCAAGCATCAACCAGATTTTGCACCAATAGTATTGACACTAGAGGAAGGGACCTCTGTTCCTGAGGTACCCTTATTCTTAAAGGAGTGCTCAGTCAATCCTGTGGATCTTCTTCTTCAAGATCCATCTCCATCTTCTTCCTCAACCATGAGAAATACCTCCAAAGAGGGTGACTACCTAGAAATCTACCGCTTCTATCGCTAGATCCGTCTGTTCCTGCTCCATCACTGACGTTTCAACCTCCTCCTCCACCAACGGTTGTGGTAGATCCGGAGCAGTTTAACCTACTGATACAGTGGATTCAAGATCTCACCAAAATGGTGTAGGCCATGCAGCAGCCTCCAATGGTGATTCCGCTAGAAAATCTACCGTCGAGATGTCAAAAACCGATTCTAAGAAGGAGCACTTGGGCTAGCATACCCATCACCCCTGGGAAGGAGAAATAGAGAGTAGAAGATCCTTGCTTGGATCATGGTTCTTCTTTGGAAGGAACCTTTCCCATCCACAGTTGAAAGCCTTTCAAGACTTACGATCGAGATGACGTCCTCAATCAGAAACTATGAGGGATGGATCGACGGATTGAGGAGCTCGACCACATCACCCCGGCTCACCATGATGACGTCCGCACGGATCTTCCTTTCTCTCACCGAATTATACAAGAGCTCATTCCATCGAACTTTAAGCTCCTCCAATTTGAAAGCTATGATGGAACCTTTGATCCGATCAGTCACCTAGAAGCCTTCTAGGCCATGATGCTGCTCCATGGTGCACTAGACGTCATATTATGCTGAGCTTTCCCATCTACCTTAAATGGAGTAGCAAGAAACTAGTACTCGACGTTGAAGTCGGATACGATCTTCTTCTTTGACCAGATGAGCCATCAATTTATGGCTCACTTCGTCAGCAGCCGACGTTCGTGTCGAGGTTCGGATTTTCTGATGAACATCAAGCAAAAGAAGAAAAAATCCATCCGGACTTATGTCATCCGATTTAATATTGCTGCATTGGAGGTCTAGAACATGGACCAGTCAGTTACGATGGCCGCACTCAAGGGCAGCCTTCAGAAGAATGATTTGCTGTTCTCCTTGAAGAAGAAGTATCCTAGGAAATTTGCTGATCTGCTAGCTCGTGCTGAGAGATATGCCTGAGCGGAAGAAGCCATCAAGTTGAAGAATGAGGAAGCTACAGGAGAGCGACATAAACTCATCATCGATGGAGGGCCGAATGAAGTTCGACCGCGCTCATGGACCCCCCCTCGAGCGCAAGTGAGTCCAAACTCCTCCTCGAACTCATCATCAAAGAAGCCCCGATGGAAGGGCATGAAGAAGTCCCCCCTGAAGGTTTCACAACTACGTCCTCCTCAATGCTCCACAAACGTTGGTCTGAAGCAAGCCAATGGCGCTACCGTAACTAGAACCACTAATGAGGGAGGAACAATAAGGAGATCGGCCGCCTTCCAACATCATCAATGCTATCTCTAGGGGGCTTAGTACTTCGGCTAGCCACCATCTCTCAGCCTCAGATCCAGGAGAAGCTTGCCCCAAATTGAAAAGGCCCATATGAAATAGAGGAGGTCATCCGGCTCGAAACTAATCGCCTGAAGAAGCTCGAAGGAATAATGCTCCCACGACCTTGAAACTCAGAGAATCTAAGTATGTACTATCAATAATTTTTCTTCAATAAAACTTCTCTATTTCAACATTATTATTTCTCGGTGCAAAAACTATCTGATGATAGGAGAGAAGCAATCAATATTGAACATGGTAGGAATAGGAGGAGAACCTCATCCTAATATGAGCAAGTCGAAGGCCTCATTTATTTTAGATGAGATGGAGGGAGAGGCCATGATAATGGCCCTTATGTACCCCCACAGTCTGTTAGAAATAGGAAGAGAACCTCATCCTAATGCAAGCAAAGTTGAAGGCCTCATTCATTTTAGATGAGATGGGGGAAGAGGCCCTGACAACGGCCCTTATGTGCCCCCACAGTCCGTTAGGAACAGGAGGAGAACCTCATCCTAACGTGAGCAAAGTCGAAGGCCTCATTCATTTTAGATGAGATGGAGGGAGAGGCCCTAATAATGGCACTTATGTACCCCCACAGCCCATTAGGAATAGGAGGAGAACCTCATCCTAACATGAGCAAAGTTGAAGGCCTCGTTCTTTTTTAGATGAGATGGGGGAGAGACCCTGATAGCGGCCCTTATGTGCCCCTATAGCCCATTAGGAATAGGAGGAGAACCACATCCTAACGTGAGCAAAGCCAAAGGCCTCATTCATTTTAGACGGAATGAGAGGAAATGCTCCGACAATAGCCCCATTATACCTGACAACAATGAAAGATAAGATCTCCTCCAACCTCGGCTGGAGATAAGATCTCTCCTATGCTCCAACTTCAACGTCAATAAGAGATTAGATCTCCTTCAACCTCAGCCAGAGATAAGATCTCCCATGAGCTTCAACTGCAACGTCAACAGAAGATTAGATCTCTTTCAACCTCGGTTGGAGACAAGATCTCCTTTGAGCTTCAACTTCAACTTCGACTTCGGCTGGAGACAAGATCTCCTCTGAGCTTCAACTTCAATATCAATCTTGATTGGAGGCAAGATCTCTTTCGAGCCTCAACTTCAAATGTCAACCTCAGCTGGAGACAAGATCTCCTCCGAGTTTCAACTTCAATGTCAACCTCGGCTGGAGATAAGATCTCCCATGAGCTTCAACTACAACATCAACAAAAGATAAGATCTCCATGGACCTTGGTTGAAGGCAAGATCTTCCCTGAGCCTCAACTTCAACATCAACCTCGACTAGAGATAAGACCTCCCCCGAGCTTCAACTCCAATGGGTGCAGAGTTCGAAAAATGACTTTGACAGTCTACTTTTTTATACTCCCTTCCTTTGAATTTCGAACTTGAAAGTGGGAGGACTATTATTGGGGATAAATTTTACTCCCGTTGAAGTCCAGTCTGATGCTTAGCCTAATGTAACTAGTAATCACAGAAGAGCTTCGATCAAAAATTCTACTCCAGCGGTCGGACCCTAGTCGAACTCCTCCAACGACCAAACCTTAGATGAACTTTTTCAGCTGGTTAGACTCCTCAGTAGCCGAGCCCCAGCCAAGTTCCATCAGGAGCCGAACTCCTTCCAGACTTCTCCTTCAGTCGGATTCCTTCAGGAGCCGAACTTCTTCTGGACTCCTCCTTCAGTCGGATGCCTACAGGAGCTGAACTCCTTCCAGATCTCTCTTATAGTTAGATTTCTATAAGAGCCAAACTCCTTCCAGACTCCTCCTTCTATCGGATTTCTTTAGGAGCCAAACTCCTTCAAGATTTCTCCTCTGATCAAGTTCTTTCAGGAGCCAAACTCCTTCCAGACTCCTCCTCTAGTCAGACTCCTCCAGGAGCCGAACTCCTTTCGAATCTCTCCTTCAGTCGGATGCCTATGGGAGCCAAACTTCTTCCTGACTCCTTCAGTCAGATTCCTTCAGGAGCCAAACTTCTTTCGAATTTCTTCTTTGGTCAAGTTCCATCAGGAGCCAAACTCCTTCCGGACTCCTTCTTTAGTCGCACTCCTCCAGGAGCAAACTCCTTTCAGATCTCTCCTTCAGTCGAATGCCTATAGGAGTTGAATTCCTTCCTGACTCCTTCTTCAGTCGAATTCTTTTAGGAGCCGAACTCCTTCTAAATTTCTCCTTCGATCAAGTTCGGACTCCTCCTCCAGGAGTCGAACTCCTTTCGGACTCCTCCTCTAGGAGTCGAACTCCTCTAAGAGCTAAATTTCTTTTGGATCTCTCCTTCAGTCGGATGCCTACAAGAGCCAAACTCCTTCCTGACTCCTCCTTCAATCGGACTCCTCTAGGAGCCGAACTCCTTCCGAATTTCTCCTTCAGTCGGATGCCTTCAGGAGCCAAACTCCTTCCTAACTCCTTTAGTCAGATTTCTTCAAGAGCCGCACTCTATTCGGATTCCTCCTTTGGTCAGACTCCTCTAAGAGTCGAACTCCTTTCGAAATTTTTCTTCAGTTGGATTCCTCCAGGAGTCGAACTCCTTTCGGACTCCTTCTTTAATCGAATGCCTACAGGAGCTGAATTCCTTTCGGATCTCTCCTATAGTCAGATTTCTATAGGAGCCGAACTCATTTCGGACTCCTCCTTCAGTTGAATTTCTTCAGGAGCCAAACTTTTTTTGAATTTCTTCTTCAATCGAATTCCATCAGGAGCCAAACTCCTTCCAGACTCCTCCTTCAGTCAGACTCCTTCAGGAGCCAAACTCCTTCCTGACTCCTTCTTCAGTCAGATTCCTTCAAGAGTCAAACTCCTTTCAAACTTTTTCTTTAGTTGGATGCCTACAGGAGTCGAACTCCTTTCGAATCTCTCCTACAGTCAGATTTCTATAGGAGCAGAACTTCTTTCGAATTTCTTCTTCAGTCAAGTTCTTCTAGGAGCCGAACTCCTTTCGGACTTTTCCTTCAGTCAGACTCCTCTAGGAGCCAAACTTCTTCTAAATCTCTTCTTCAGTCAGATGCCTACAGGAGCCAAAGTTCTTTCGGATCTCTCATATAGTCAAATTTTTATAAGAGTCGAACGCCTGCTTCCTCTAAACTTCAATTATTGAATCTCAATGAATGGTCACTATCAGTCTGACGATGCCTCTCCCTCTCTGTACTGAGTCCCACGTGGCCCCGAGCAGCTCAATACCGGATAGCTATGACTATCGCCATCAGTTTGCTGCAGGCGATGCCCCCTCTCTTGCGATCCTGAGTGGCCAGCTACCAGACGGCTATGGCCATCACTATCAATCTACTGTAGGTGGCGCCCCTCTCACACGGTCCCAAGCGGCCAGCTACCAGACAGCTATGGCTGTCACTATCAGCTCTGGGTTACTTCTACAAAAGGAATCCTCCAGATACATTTTTTCTAAGCTCTCTTCTCCTTCCCAAAACTCTATGAAACTCTTTTTTGAGCACTCCATTTCTGTTGGCCAGAAGAGCTAACTTAATCGTCGGAGGGTTCTATCGAAGCCACCATCACCGACTCCGAGCGAAACTTTATTTTGTAGGTCGCTGACAGCGATCTCTTCCTCCTTAACTTCTGCTCGATCCGACATCGATCAGATTCTACACCAACATATACTAATGCATTATAAATAAATATGCATTATAAATTAAAAATACATCATATACAAGGATTGAAATAAATATCATGTGTGAAACTCATATTAAATATCATTTTTAGACATGCAATAAATGCATCCTATCACCAACTAATAGGTAAAGATAGATCTTATCCCATTCAGAAATTGCATTAATTCTATAGGTTCATTACAGTAATCAAACAATATGCAATAGAAATCAAATAAAATTTTGATAGCATTTTGTTCTTAGTTCTCCCATGTAGAAAAAATAAAAGAAAAATACTATCCAAAATTTCATTCAAAATTCTTAGCATACCATTTTGATTACTACAACTACCTATAGAATTATCTATAATTTTTAAACTATTCAAATTGAATAATCAATTGATCATTGTATATAATTCTCTCATCCGCACAGTTATATATAATTGTACAGATACCGAAGATTATGTACACTAATTAATTGACGGGTTTATCATTATGCAATGCAATAAACAAAAGCAATAAGATATAAACATCTAGAAAATGTTATCCAATAAATTATACAACATGAATTATATTCAAAAATAATTAAGGATGAGCAATAGTCGTAGATCCGATCTCTTGCACAAATCTGGATGTTAATCTAAAAATCTGAAAGAAGAATGAAGTAGATGATGGTAGCACCTTAGGGCTTAAAGTTGAAACCTTAAAGAGATATATTAAATTTTGTTCGCACCCATCAATCTGGCTTGCTCAAACGTCAAGCTGACTTCATGCCTGAGATAACCAGCTCCATGACTGAGACATCCGACTTAGGTTTTCCCCAATCGGCTCGATCTTGGCCCGAGCTGGCTCGACTGCATATCTGAACTAGCTTGGTTGTATGCCATCCCCTATTCTTGGCTGTCTCCAACCTCTCCTCATCTTTTTGACTGCCCATCTCCTACTCAATCTCTATCGTTGGTGAGGTCGGACGCCCTCCCCGATCCCTTTCTCCCTCTCTCGATCTCCCTCTCTTCCTCTCTTGATCTCCCTCATCGGTGAGGCCAGAACCCCTCCCTCCCTCTCTCGATCTCTCTCACCAGCAACGACAGTGAGGCTGAACCCCTCGTTCCCTTTCTCACTCTCTCGATCTCTCTCGCCGATGAGGCTGGACCCCCTCCCTCTCAGTGATGCCGATGAGGCCAGACACCCTCCCTCCCCCTCTCTCTCTCTCGATCTCCCTCATCGATGGTGGCGGTGGGGCTGAACCCCTCCCTCCCTCTCTCCTCTCCCTTTCTTAGTTTCAGATCTCGAAATAGGGCCCGAATACCCAAGATCCATTAGGTGTCTAGGTTTGGTACTTCAAGTACGGACCTATCGGATATTCAAGTTCAGGTCTGATACTAGTAATTAAAATTGGATCTAGATCTGAATATCCAAATTTCAATCCAAACTCGATCCATTTATAAGTCTAGTCTAGTGATTAATAAATAATACTATAAAATTAAAATAAAAATTATACTTATGGCTACAGAGAGGGGGTCACACCGAAAGCTTCAAGGGTCGTCGGCGATGGTACTAGAGGAAGATGATGGTGCTAGAGGTAACCTATGAAACAAGAGCAAGATAGTGAGATAGAAAAATAAGAGAGAGAAAAAAAAGGAAAGAGAGAGAGGGAGAGGGGGCCCGAAGGGGCATCGTGATGGGGAGGCTAGGGGAGGGGGGAGGGTAAGGGGTGGGTGGCCCGAGATGGGAGGGTAGGGGGTGGGCGACTCGAAGAGATGGAGAGGTTGGGGGTGGGCAGTTGGGGATGAAGGGCAGGGGGTGGGCAATGGTGGCCGAGGATGGGAAGGGCACGGGGCGGTGCGAGGAGGGTGGGTGGGACGGAGGGATGGGAGGGTAGGGGGTGGTAGTGGTCGGGGGATGAGAAGGGCAGCGACGGTAGGGGTGGATAGGCGGGGGGTTGGACGGGCGGGAGGGGCGAAGATTGTTGGGAGGGGGCCAACGCGGGGGGGGGGGTGGTATGAGGGGAGGGGCGATGGTGTGGCACGGGCAGGGGTGCAGTTGCGAGGATGGGGAGGCGAAGGGGGAGGAGGGTGGGCATCAAGAGGTGGGGCCGACCTGGGGGGAGGAGGGGCGGCGTTGGTCGGAGGGGAAGGACTTGGGTGGAGTCTCACTAACGATGGAGAGGAGGGGAGAGAGAGACAAAAAGCATGCATGAAAGAAAAGAAAAATTTAATGATTTTTAACCTAACCTACGATAATAATTTTCGAACTGCTACCATAGATCTATGGCAAATCGTTGTCGTAAATCTATTGCAGTGGTTTTCAGTAACTACTGTCATAGGTTGAAAATAAATTTTTTCTTATTTTTTCTCTAAATATCATATAATTTTAAAATTTAATACTCATTTTCATCATTCATTATCTAAATAATTGTCATTAGAGTGTCGTCATAAAAGATCGCCTCGATCTGATGGCCCTAGCTTCATCGATCAGAAAAATTTGATTTCGATGATCACGAATGATGATGCGATGATCTGATAGATGAAGATCTTTGATCGGTACAAAAATTTGAAACAATGATTTTGATGATATTTTTAGCATGCTATCAAAGTTTCACTTCAATCGGATATCGTTATCATGATCAATTTAGAACGGAATGATTTCGATCGTTAAATTAGAAACAAGCGATCAAAGGGCTAAACAGCATTCGACTATGAGAAAATTTTTTAGTTAAATGATCTTTACTATAATTTTAATCATTTTATATGATAATGATAGTAAAATTCAAATTATTTTCGTATGAACTGTTCATGTTAAGCAGATATTGCAAAAGCACGAGCATAACAACCAATGGAGTTTAAGAAAGGTAATGTATAGTTCTAGATCATTTTTAGTCTTACGAGTTGAATTTTATAATCACCATCATAAAAAATGATTAAAGTAGTAGCCAAGATCATTTATAAAAAAATTATCTCATAATCGAACACCGTCTGGTTCTTTGATCACTCTCTTATCATTTAACGACTGAAATTAACCTATACTAAATTGACCAAGATAACGATATCCGATTAAAGTAAAACTTTGATAGTATGTTACAAATATAATTGAGATCATCATTACAGATTTTTGGACCCATCGGAGGTCTTCATCTATCAGATGATTGCATCATTATTTATGATCATCGAAATCAAATTTTTTTGATCGATAAAGTTAGGGCCATCGAATTGAGATGACCTTTTGCGATGATACTCTAATGATAATTATTTAGATAATGAATGATGAAGATGGATATTAAATTTTTAAATTATATAATATTTAAAAAAATAAAAAAATATATATGATAGTGATTATAAATAACTGTTGCCATAGATCGACTTATAGCAGCGGTTATAAGAAACCGTTGCTATAGGACCGACCTATAGCAGCGATTTCTCTAACTGCTATAATAGGTCCTACCTATGGTAGCAGTTATTGTTAACTGCTGCTATAGGTCGGACCTATTGCAGCGGTTACAAAGAACCGCGGCCATAGGTCGGCTTATGGTAGTGGTTTCTTATAACCGCTGCTATAGGTCGACCTATAGCAGCGATTCTTTTTAACCATTGCCACAAACTCTATTATAGTGGTTTCAAAAATTGCTGTCATAGTATGCGCTGCTGTAGGTTCTTTTTATAGTAGTGAGATACCTATCATTTAGACTATCCTTTGGTCGCTTTGATCCTATGGCATTCACATTTTGCTCGATATTGAAAATAAAAACATCAATATGTAACTGGTAGAGACCATTAATAAGAAAACCACTTGCAATTTTATTTTTTTTTAAAAAATATTACAATGGTCCTGAAGAAAACTAATTACATAGCCTTCCTATGCTAAACAAGAAATAGAAATCAAATTTTTACTTACTGTAGGTACATAAAAATAGTTCCTAAGTACTAGATCTAATCCTGATGGTAGTCAAAGAGGATGGATTTCTACGACCATAGCAGCAACTCTTGCTTCATTCCCGATGTGCAAGATCATCTCACCATCCCTCAGCCTCCTGCTCTCCTCAAGACCCTACATAGAAGTGCACAAGTGAGCACTAAAACCAGAGTCAAGCACCCAACTGGATGCAGAAAAAATTATAAGGTTAGATTCTATTATGAGCATACCTCTAGAAGGACCTGCCTCCTTTTTATTCTTTATGCTAGCCAGGTATAAAGGGCAGTTCTGCTTTTAATGGCCATCTATATTGCAATGGAAATACTTTCCTTTATCGGCGACCTTCTTCTTCAGCTCTCCCTTCTTCTTCTTCCCTCTATTTGTTTTTTGTTTCTTCACAGACTTCTTCTTCTTTCTAAAAGACTTTCGCTTAAAGAAAGTTCACTCCACAACAAGCACTGAGCTCTTTGAACCTTTCAAAGAAAGCTCAGTAGTAGCTAGCATATTCATCAATTTAAGGTACATTGCAGCTTATGCATATGAAAGTTCATGATAAACTATCCATACGCATCAGTCAAGGACTGTAAGATCACATCAATTTGCAAGTCCCTGTCCAACTTGACACCTAGCTTCTCAAGCTCTTTTAAGTCCTTGATCATCATTAGATAATGATTTTAGACTGACTGCTCATTATGCATTTGAGCCTTAAAAAATCTTCTAGTGACTTGATACTTGACTGCGTGACTCTCTTCACCAAACAACTCTTGTAGATGAGCCAATATTTAGCTAGCAGTCTTGATGTCCTTATGTTGGCACTAAAGCTCATCAGACATCGAGCCTAATATGTAGTATCTAGATTTATTATCTTCATCCATCCATTTTTTCATTAATGCTCTCTATTCAGTGGATGGACATGCTAGTAAGGTGGGGGGTCCTAGTCCAATACATGAGTTAGCTTTTCGAAATCCAAAATAATTTTATAGTTTCAGAGCCAATCCTTATAATTTGGTCCGACCAGTTTGTGGGTGTCAAGGATACGGGCTAGTGGGTTGGACATAGATATTTTTCTGTAGAGAGTCAAAAATTCTAGTTAGATTTTATAATTAGACTTGACCAATTTATTTAGGAGTTTTATTTTAAAATAAATTAGGCTCTAATTATTTTTTCAAATTTCTATACTTTTTTAGCAGAGATGCAAAAATCTTCATGATCATTGATTCTAGTGGATGGTGCGGTCCCATCGACTGGCTCGCCACCTCGCCTAATAGTTATTGGTGATGGACCAACCAATAAGTGGACAACTCTTGTCCAATAATTCTCTAATCATTGTGCATCCAAACTTGATCTCTAATTCATGAAGCTCACTGTACCCGAAATATTGCTCCACTCCTTAGTTAAGTCAGACCCACTATTTACACGAATTGAATTTTTGATTGGATCCCTCACCGTATCCAAAATATTGAGCCCAACCTATCCTCCAACCTATAGCATCCAATGCCTAAAAGATATGGTTGTTTTTTTTTCGATGCAACTGATGTTCAATATGTGTGCCCTAGAAGTTAGAATTGGCTAACACTTATAATACACATCTAAGAGCAAAATTATAATTTTGAGTATAAATAATAAAATAAATTATTTTCTATCATAATGTGTATTTGAAAGCGTCTGTGATACATCCCTTGAGTTAATGATAATGATAGTTCATATTTTCAAGAATTGAAAATTTAAGACATGAATTTTCATTATTAACTCATAAAATGCTTCCAACCGTAGGATCATCATGAGGATGGTTATTGATCCAGAAGGTTGGTGTATGATCGCTTCTTTATGATAGATGAGTCTTGTGTCTACGGTATAGAGACATCATTGCGAGAGTATAGGTACTCGTTAGAGAATGAGGACACTAAGCATGACTACCTCGAGCAGTCATGAGGAAGTCTACCTTCTCATCGATGATTGGCTCGAAGCTACAGTGGTGTGTCTCGTTCTTTGACCTGAGGTGCATCGGTAGTTCACCTTGAGGGTATTATAGTTTGACTACAACATAACTCGATCTCCTAGCCATTCGGAATCCTGAGGTATATATTGGCTATAGCATGTTCATTATAGAAATTGGATTGCACCGATAGGAGGTCTATCTACCTTGGTAGATGAGGAGCAGCCCTTTGATGATCATGAGAATCAAGTCCATAAGCCCATGGCCATGGTAGAGTGAAATAATAGAAAGAATTTCTATTAAGATTTTTATATTAGACTTGAATTGAATGATTAATTTATATGATGGAAATTAGGGTTTGATGAGATCACCTTAACCCTAATTCGATCGGAGCTTAAGATAGAAAAACTTAATCACATAGGTAACTACATCAAGAGGTTCATTTTTAGTTTTGATGGGTTGCCACCATATGCAGCTAGGTGTCACTAATGGATTTTGGAAGCAATTAGAATGATTTGGATGATCGATCATACTAGTTGTCTAAATCAGAAAAGTTCTAATCCATCAGAAGATATTTTGATGATGTTAATGATAGAGATCGCGACGTATCCAATTACCATGCAAAACTGAATCTAACTGGATCACAAAAATAAGTGTTTGGATTTGGATATCATTAATTAGACAAACCCAGTTTAATTAATTTGAATTAGATTTAATTAGGTTCAAGAAAATCATGCTAGCACACGATTGAGCCTAATGTTCTCCTTCAACAATCATTAAAGCTTGTCTCAATTGAGCCAAATGTGTTTGGGCTCACTCAGAAATCTTTACTTAGTCTAACTGGAGCTTGTCCAAGTCAGAAAAGGATTGTCTTAATTTATGAGATAAAATTGAGACAACACCTACCATTTTTCATCTACTACTAAATCTTATCCTTGGACTTTGGTCAAATGTTGACCTTTGACACTTAGACATCTGCCCATGTGTTATGCACCCATAGGAGAGAACATGGGGCTTTATCCTCTTGCTAAAAGATAGAAAGAGAGGGGGTGCATGCCTAAGGAGGCGTGTGCCCCATGAGGATCATGCTTGGAGTCCCATACAGATGGGACTCCAGGTTGCTTCATGGTTTCAACTTAGGTGGCGCCAAAGAGTCCTATTTGATTAGTCTTAGCACAACATAAGGAGGTTTATGAGGGACTCTAATCTGATTGAATCAGATGATGTTATTTCATCAATCAGATTTAGATCTAATTGCACAAAGAGCCGTGATTGGCCAGAATGATGTGGCACTGCATGGCGCAGCAGGATCTATATAAACCTTGTCTGTGCCTATAATTGAGAGTTTCTACCCTTTGCCCATGCCACAAGGCTTCTCTCCCTCCCTCTCCATGCCACCTTCAGGTCCTCTCTCTCCTATCCACGTCCAAGAGTTTTTGGGCTTGAGTTTGGTGCGATCCAAGTAAGAGAAAGGCGATAAGAAAGGAAGAAGGCAGCACTACTGCAAGAGACAATGGCTGATTTTCAAAAGCCATTTTGAAGACCTTTAAGATCAGATCCAGATCTAATTTTTGGAGAATAGATTGAGAAGGAGAAGATCTCCAGATCCTATCTGAGTGGATACCAGTAGAGGCCAGGTGCTTGCGTGGCTACATCCAGAACCTCAAGCAAACATTGGGATCATCATAGGATAATAGGATTACCCATAACAAAGATACAATTAAAGTAGATTTAATTTAATTTAATTTATTTTATTTTATCTGATCAATAAAATTAGATCTGAAGAGTCTCAAATTTGATTCATATCAAAGAGAAATTTTTTTTGAAATATTTCTCTTGATCCATTCAGATCTAAACGAACCTGATCCAGGAAATAGGATTTTTCCTTCAACTAGTATCAGAGCCAAGTTTCCATAATTAATTAGATCTAATTTTAATATATTTTTGATTTGATAATTAGATAATTTTAGATGTCACATTATATGTGATTAGATCTAAAATCAAAAATTAAAAAAAATTAAATAATCTAGATCTAAGATGTATGAGATGCATGACTAGATTAGGAATAAAATTATTCTATATGTAGTCTAGCATAATCATAATTTTAATTTAATTAATTATAATTTTTAGATCTATTTATTTATTTTTTTTAATATTATAAATATTATAATTAAATCTAAAAAAATAAAAAATAAAGTTATTTAATTTTATTCATATGAGATATGATAGATGCATGTTTAGATTAGTTGTAAAATAGTTCTACAAAGTTATCTTGAATAAATTTAATTTAATATGATCAAATTTAAATTTTATTTTTTAGATATTTATGAGATAATTTAGATCTAAAAGCATGCATGATATGATATATGAGATATATGCAAAATATATTTTTAAGTTAGATCAATTTTTATATATGATATATGATGTAGATCTCACTAGTTTTGTAGATTCATCATGTTTTTGATTAAGGCGTTCCTCTTGACCATCCGATCATAAGAACAAAGAAGGATTTAAAGGCCCTCTCCTTCCATTCGATGGGATGTTCTTATGATGTGTAGGGATGCTGTGCGTTCATCTTTAATAAAAAATCGAAAACTTATTTTCTATAAAATTCTAAATCCTAAAACCCTAGGATTTTTTTTACATATTTTATTTATGAATCTAAAACTTAATTAAGAATTAAGATTATGAAATATATTAGATCTAAAATTAAGAATTTTTTAGATCTAAGACATATTCATAAAATTAGGTTCAGACTTGGGTAGCTCAATTAGGTCTAGCGATTGATCAAACTGAATCAAGAGTCAGTTAGATAAGATCAAGAGTGCTTAAATTGACCAGCCTAATAAGATTAAGTCTGAGTTAAGGTCGAGTCACATGAGTGATCGATCAAGTTAAGACCTAGTTAGGCTCAGTGGTTAGAGTGTGGATTGTAGGCTAATCCGATTGATTCTGGCTCAATAATTTGGTGTCTAAGGTAAGTTTGGCAGATACGACCGACTGATTTTTAATTAGGAGCTACTCAACTTGAATGCATTTTTATTGAGTTAATGGCATATCCCTTCTACCGATCTCACTTACCTAATCATATTTATCGGCTCAGTTTTGATCTAAGGTGATTAATAATCCGAGCTAACTCATGCCACTAGATTAGTCATAATGGTTATGGCTATGTCAAGTCAAGTTTAAAGAGACCTAAATCAAATCTTTCTAAGAAAAGATTAAGTCTAAGGTCTTCCACCATTGTAGATATGCGGGCCCTTCCTAGGGTTGATTGTTCTCGACTGGTCATAGTGGTTCAGTTGCATCAAAAAGATGCAATCATGTCTATTAGGCATTGAATGCTATGGGCTGGAGGATTGATTGGACTCAATATTTTGGATACGGTAAGAGACCCAATTAGGAATCCAATCTATGCAAATGGTGGGTCTGACTTAACTAAGGAGTGGATCAATATTTCGGGCACGGTGAGATTCATGAATTAGAGATCAAGCCTGGGTGCACCATGATTAAAGAATCATTGGACAAGAGTTGTTCACTCATTGGCTAACCCATCACCAATAACTGCTAGGTGAGGTGATGAGTCAGTTGGTGGGACTGCACCATCCATTAGAAATCATTAATCATGAAGATTTTTGCATCTCTACAGAGGAAGTGTAGGGATCCAAAGAAAATAGTGAGAGCTAATTTATTTAAAAATTAAATTTTTAAATAAATTGGTTAAGTCTTAATTACAAAATCTAACTAAAAACTTTGACTCTCTACAGAAAAAAGAAAAATATCTGCATCCAACCCATTAGCTCGTATCCTGGACACTCATAGACTAACTGGACCCAATTATAAGGATTAGCTCTAAAACTTCAAAATTATTTTGAAGTTTGAAAAGTAAACTCATGTATTAGACCAAAATTCCCCCACATTATTAGCTCATCTGTCCGCTGAATAGAGAGCTTCTCTTGATAAATGGAGGGATGAAGATAACAAGATCAGATACTATATATTGGGCTCAATGTCTGATGAGCTTCAGCACCAACATGAAGATATCAAGATTGTCCATCAAATGTTGGCTCACCTACAAGAGTTGTTTGATGAATAGAGTCGCACAGCCAAATATCAGATCACTAAACAACTATTTAAGACTAAAATGCGTGATGGGCAGTCAATCTAAGATCATTGTCTGATGATAATCAAGAACTTAGAAGAGCTTGAGAAGCTCGAAGTGAAGTTAGACCAGGATCTACAGAATGATATAATTCTGCAATACTTGACTGATGCATATGGGCAGTTCATTATGAACTACCATATGCATAAACTTCAGAATATTCTGACCGAACTTATGAATTTGCTGGTTATAGCTGAGCTTTCTATGGAAGGTTCTAAAGGCTCAGTACTTGCTATGGAATGAATTTTTTCTAAGAGAAAGTCTTTCAAAAAGAAGAAGAAGTCTATGAAAAGGTAGAAGATGAAAGGTGGAAAGAAAAAGAAGGCAGAGCTAAAAAAGAAGGCCGCTGATAAAGAAAAGTATTTCCATTGTAATATTGACAGCCACTGAAAGCGAAATTGCTCTACATACCTGGCCACCCTAAAGAATAAGAAGAAGATAGATCCTTCTGGAGGTATGCTCGTTATTGAATCTAACCTTACGATTTCTTCTGCATCTAATTGGGTGCTTGACTCTGGTTCTAGTGCTCATTTATGCACTTTCATATAGAGTCTTGAGGATAGCAGAAGACTGAGGGATAGTAAGATGATCCTATGCATCGAAAATAGAGCAAGAGTTGCTACTTTGATCGTGAAAATCTATCCTCTTCGACTACCATCTGGCTTAGATTTAGTACTTAGAAATTATTATTATGTGCCTGCCGCAAGCAGAAATTTGATTTCTGTTTCATGCTAAGTATAAGAAGGTTATGTAATTAGTTTTCTTAAGGACCATTATAATTTTCTTTATGAAAGAAATAAAATTGTAAGTGGTTTCCTAATTAACGATCTCTATCAGTTACATATTGATGTATCTATCTTTAGTGTCGAGCAAAATGTGAATACCATAAAATAACCCAGGGATAGTCCAAACGATAGATATCTATGGCACCTAAGGCTAGGTCATATAGCAGAAGATAGGATTAACAAATTAGAAAAAATTGGGCTATTGAGTCTGTTGATGTTCGAGCCATATCCAATTTATGAATCATGTTTTCATGACAAAATGACTAAGCTCCCTTTTATAAGACATGGGAAAAGGGCCACGGATCTACTTGTCCTAGTACATACTGATGTCTGCGGTCTATTTGGTGTATCGATCAGAGGCAACTTTGATTACTTCATAACCTTTATCGATGATTTATCTTGGTATGGGTACGTATATCTTATGAGACACAAGTCTGAAGTTTTTGAAAAGTTCTAGAAATTCAGACATGAAGTTGAAAAATAAACTAGAAAACTCATTAAGATTCTTCGATTAGATCGAGAAGGTGAATACCTTAGTCAGAAATTTCTGGACTATCTCAAGCAAAATGACATAGTCTCTCAATGGACTTCACCTAAAATACCTTAACTCAACGAGATTTCAGAACGAAGAAATCGGACCCTATTAGATATGGTCCGATCTATGATGAGCTTCACAGACCTTTCTAATTTTTTTTGGGGACATAGTCTATTAACCACTATATATTTACTAAATAGGGCTTCCTTTAAAACCATTTCTACCACACCGTATGAGACATGGCATGGTAAGAATTCAAGTCTGAGTCATCTCAGAATTTGGGGTTGTCTGGCTCATGTCAAAAGATAACAAGTGGACAAGTTAGACTATACGTCTTTTAGAGCTCGATTTATAGAATATCCTAAAGAATTATTAGAATATTATTTCTACATTCCAGAAGACCACAATGTGATTGTGAGTTGGCATGCCATCTTTCTTAAAAAATAATTATTCAAGATAGCAGCATTGAAAAGTAGATCAAGCTAGAGGAAAAAATCTCCCAAGAGCAACGAGCTAAGGATCCTATGGAACCAAATCAGGTTGAGCCAATACAATCACTACCTCCTCCACCTCATAGATCAAAAAAATTTTTTCGTCCCTCTAAGAGGTACTTAGGTACTATTTCAAAGAAAGTAGAGAAAATGTTTCTCATAGATAATGAGGTTCATGGTGATCCTAAAATCTATGACGAGATGATATCGAATATCAACTCTGAAAAGTGGTTAGAGGCAATGAAGTTAGAAATTGACTTAATGCACTCAAACCAAGTTTGGACCTTTGTAGATCCACCAAAGGGTATAGTACCTATTGGATGTAAATGGATCTACAAGAAAAAAATTGGTGCAGATGAAAATGTGGAGACATTCAAAGCTATATTAGTGGCAAAAGGTTATAGTCAATGCGAACGCATTGACTATCAGGATATCTTTTTGTCAGTAGCTTGCTAAAATCCATCCGCACATTGCTTGCTGTTGCAGCCTATTTTGATTATGAAATATGGCAAATGGACGTGAAAATGGCATTCCTAAATGGATACCTTGAGGAAGATATCTATATAGAATAGTCGCTAGGTTTCACATCCAATGATGCTGATCACAAAGTAGGCAAGCTGCAAAAGTCCATATGTGGACTTAAGCAAGCATCTCGGAGCTAGAATACTCATTTTAATGATGTGATCAAATTATTTGATTTCATCAAAAATGAGGAGGAACCATGTATTTTTAAAAGGATCAGTGGGAGCGCTATTGTCTTCCTCATACTATATGTGGATGATATCCTTCTTATTGAGAATGATACTCCTATGTTGACCATAGTTAAAATATGGTTATCTAAAGAATTCTCCATGAAAGACCTAGGAGAAGTATCCTTCATTCTATGAATCAAAGTCTATAGAGATAGACCGAATAGAATACTAGGTCTTTCATAGAAGATGTACATAGAGAAAGTGTTAAAGAGGTTTAGCATGAAAAACTCTAAGAGAGGATTGGTACCCTTCAGACATGGCATTCATCTCTCTAAGAAAATGTATCCCAACACACTAGAAGAGATTGAACACATGAGCAAGATTCCTTATGCTTCAGCAATAGGGAGCCTCATGTATGCCATGTTGTGTACATGATCTGATATAGCCCATACTGTGAGTGTCACGAGCAGATATCAATCAAATCCAGGTGAAGAACACTAGACTTCTATAAAATATATCCTTAAGTACTTGAGAAGAACTAAGGATATATTATTGATTTTTGGTAATGGAGAACTTCAAGTCCAGGGGTATACAGACTCGAATTTTATGTTCGATATAGATGATTGAAAGTCGACATCTAAAAGTTTGTTTGTGCATAATGGTGGTGCTATCAGTTGGTAGAGTTCCAAGCAAACAGTGATAGCAAATTCCGCCATGGAAGTAGAATACATCACTGCATCAGAAGCTACGAAGGAGGCATTCTGGTATAAAAAATTCATCGCAGAGATCGGAGTGATGCCATCAGATGCCATTCCTCTGTACTGCGACAATAATGGCACCATAGCCCTTGCTAAAGAGTCGAGGTCTCATAAAAAATTGAAGTACATCGAGCGGCGATACCATCTCATTCGTGATTACCTTGAGAAAGGTTATGTCGAGATCAAGAGAGTCGACTCCGCATATAATGTGGCAGATCCACTCATAAAATCGTTGGACTAGCGGAAGATCGAAACCCACCTTAAGAAGATGGGACTTAGATTTGTAGCCAATAGGCTTTAGGTCAAGTGGGAGTTTGTTAGATATGTGTGCCCTAGAAGCCAAAATTGGCTAATACTTGCAATACACATCTAAGGGTAAAATTATAATTTTGACTATAAATAATAATATGGGTTATTTTCTATCACAATGTGTATTTGAAAGCGTTTGTGATACATCCCTTGAGTTAATGGTAATGATAGTTCATATTTTCAAGAGTTGAAAATTTAAGACATGAATTTTCATTATTAACTCATAAAATGCTTCCGACCATAGGATCATCATGAGGATGGTGATTGATCCAAAAGGTTGGTGTACGATCACTTCTTTAGGATAGATGAGTCTTGAGTCTACGGTGTAGAGATACCAAAGCGAGAGTACAGGTACTCATTAGAGAACGAGAGCACTGAGTGTGACCACCTCAAGCAGTTATAAGGAAGTCTATCTTCTCATCGATGACTGGCTCGAAGCTACAGTAGTGTGTCTCGTTCTTTGAGCTGAGGTGCATCGGCAGTTTACCTTGAGGGTGTTATAGTTTGACTACACCATAACTTGGTCTCCTAGCCATTTGAAACCCGGAGGTGTATGTTGGCTATAGCATGTTCATTGTAGGAATTGGATTGCACCAATAGGGGATCTATCTACCTTGGTAGATGAGGAGTAGCCCTATGATGATCATGAGAATCAAGTCCATAAGCCCATGGCCATGGCAGAGTGAAATAATAGAAAGAGTTTCTATTAGCATTTTTACATTAGACTTGAATCGAATGATTAATTCATATGATGGAAATTAGGGTTTGATGAGATCACCTTAACCCTAATCTGATTGGGGCTCAAGATAAAAGAACTTAATCACATAGGTAATTACACCAAGAGATTTGTTTTCAGTTTTGATTGGTTGCCACCATATGCTGCTAGGAGTCACTGGTTGATTTTGAAAGCAATTAGAATGATTTGGATGATCGATCATCCTAGTTTTCTGAATCAAAAAAGTTCTGATCTATCGAAAGGTGTTTCGATGTTGTCGATGATAGAGATCGCGACATATTCCATTACCATATGGAACTGAATCTAACTAGATCATACGAACAAGAATTTGAATTTGGATATCATCAATTGGATTAACCTAGTTCAGTTGATTTGAATAAAATTTAATTAGGTTCAAGAAAATCGTGCTAGCACATGATTGAGCCTAATGTTCTCCAACATTCATTAAAGCTTATCTTGACTGAGCCAAATGTGTTTGGACTCACTCAGAAATCTTTACTTGATCTGACTGGAGCTTGTCCAAGTTAGAAAAAGATTGTCTTAATTTATGAGATAAAATTGAGATATCAACTGCCATTTTTCGTCACCTACTAAATCTTGTCCTTGGACTTTGGTCAAATGTTATCCTTGGACTTTGGTCAAATGTTGACCTTTGACACTTAGACATCTGTCCATGTGTTATGCACCCATAGGAGAGAACATGGAGCTTTGTCCCCCTACTAAAAGGTAGAAAGAGAGGGGGTGCATGCCTAGGGAGGCATGCATCCCATGAGGATCACGCCTGGAGTCTCATACAGATGGGACTCCAGGTTGCTTCACGGTTTTAACTTAGGTGGTGCCAAAGAGTCCTATTTGACCAGTCTTGGCACCACCTAAAGAGGTTTATGAGGGACTCTAATCTGATTGGATCAGATGATGTCACTCTAGCAATCAAATTTAGATCTGATTGCACAAAGAGCCATGATTGGTCGGGATGATGTGGTACTGCATGGCATAGTAGGGTCTATATAAAACCATCTACATCTAGAATTGAGAGTTTCTATCCTTTGCCCATACCACAAGGCTTCTCTGCCTCCCTCTCCATGCCACCTTCAAGTTCTCTCTTTTCTATCCACGTCCAAGAGTTTTTGGGCTCGAGTTTGGTGCAATCCAAGCAAGAAAAAGGCGACAAGAAAGGAAGAAGGTAGCACTGCTGCAAGAGATAATGACTGATTTTCAAAAACTATTTTGAAGATCTTCAAGATTAAATCCAGATTTAATTTTTGGAGCATAGATTGAGAAGAAGAAGATCTCTAGATCCTGTCCGAATGGATATCGGTAGAGGTCAGATGCTTGCATGGCTACATTCAGAACCTTAGGTAAATATCAGGATCATCACAGGATAATAGGATTACCCATAATAAAGGTACAATTAAATTAGATTTATTTTATTTTATTTTATTTTATTTTATTAGATTAATAAAATCAGATCTGAAGAGTCTCAGATTTGATTTGGATCTAAGAGATAATTTTTTTGAAATATCCCTCTTGATCCATTCAGATCTAAATGAACCTAATCCAAAAAATAGGATTTTTTCTTCAACTGAACTATTGTAACCAGCCGAGAACAATCAACCCTGGGAAGGATCAATAATCTACAATAGTGAAAGACCTATGACTTAATATTTTCTTAGAAAGATTTGATTTAAGTCTCTTAGACTTGACTTAGTCATAATAATATGACTAACCTAGTGGCATGGGTTAGCTTAAATTATTAGCCACCTCAAATTAGAACTGGATCGACCCAAATGGCCAGATAAGTGAGATCGATGGAAGAGATATGTTATTAACTCGATAAGAACACATTCAGATTAAGTAGCTTCCATTTAAAAACCAGTCGATCATATTTACCAAACTTACCTTAGACATCAAATTATCAAACCAGAATCAATCAGATTAGCCTACAATCTAAACTCGAACCATGGAGCCAAATTATGTCTTGACTTGGTCGACCACATGTTACTGTGAGTCTACCTTGACCCAGACTTAATCCTATTGGGCTGGTCAATTCTAAGCATTCTTGATCCCACCTAACCAACTCTTGATTTGATTTTATTAACCGCTAGACCTAATTGAGCTATCCAAGTCCGAACCCAAATTTATGAAGATGTCTTAGATCTAAAAATTCATAATTTTTAGATCTAATTAATTTTATAGTCTTAATTATTAATTAAGTTTGGGTTCATAAATAGAAATATGCAAAAATCCTAGGTTTCAGGATCTAGAATTTTGTAGAAAAATAAGTTTTCAATTTCTGATTAAGAACAAACGTGCAGCACCCCTACACACGATAAGAGCACCCCATCAAATGAAAAGAGAGGGCTTTTAAATCTTTCTTACTTTTATGATCAGATAGCCAAGGAGAATGCCTTAATCAAAAATAATTACTACACTATAAAATAATAAGATTTATAACATATAACACCTATATAAAATCATAGATCTAATCATGCATGATCTATATACATCTCATGTATCAAACAATAAATCAAATATGCATGTTTTCAGATATGATATATCTCATATAAAATTTAAAAAATAAAATTTTAAATTGATCATATCAAGATAAAATCTATTTTAGATAATTCATAGGACTATTCTACTACTAGTCTAGACATGCATCAATGATATCATATATGAAAATTAAAATATTTATTTTTTATTTTTAGATCTAATTATAATATTTATAACATCAAAAAAATAAAAATAAAAAATATCTAAAAATTATATTTAATCATATCAAAATAATGATTACATTAGACTACACATAGAACTATTCTACATCTAGTCTAGTCATGCGTCTCATACATCATTGATCTATAATAATTAAATTTTTAATTTTTTAATTTTAGATATAATTATATCTGATGTGACATCTAAAATTTTTAATATTAGATCATAAAGTAAAATTTAAATTAGATCTAAAATATATCTAAAAAATTGCTAACATAGCTCTGCTATCAGTTGAAGAAAAATCAACATTTTCTACCATAGGATCGTTTAGATCCGATCAGATCTGAGCTAGATTTTTCAAAAAAATCTAACTCAATCCAATTAAATCTAAGAGTTCTTAGATTTGATCCTTAGTATGTGATATTAAAAATAAAAATAAAATAAAATTAGGGAACAACTCTTGTACCTGATTAGGATAAACTAGTTATCCTGCCAATGATCCTGATGCTACTGTGGTTCTGGATCAAGCCACGTATGTGCCTGGCCTCTATCAGTATCCACTCAGGCTAGTTCTAAAGGTCTTCTCCTTTTGAATCTAATTTTCAAAGATTAGATCTAGATCTGATCTGTAGGATCTTCAAAACAATCAATGAATACAACATGCTCGTCTCACGAACACGTCGTCTGTCTTCCTAATCTTTGTGCGAACACTTTGGATCTTCCTTCCTGGATTTTCATCCAACTTTTTAGGCATGGAGAGGGGAGAGAGAGGATCAGAGGAAGACATGGAGGAGAGGAGGGGCAGCCTTGGGGCGTGGTGGATGGGTGCAACAACAAAACCCTAGGCATAGATAGGGGTTTAAATAGGCCCTGTTGCGCCATATAGTGCCACATCACTTTGATCAATCATATTACTCGATTCAATCAGATCTTAATCTGATTGGTGGAATGATGTCAGCTAATTCAATCATGTTAGAGACCCCGTAGACTCCCCATAGGTGGCGCCTGCACTGGATAAGCACAAATCAGTTGGTGCCTAGGAGTTTGATCCAATCAAAAACCTAGAGTCCCATTCAAATGGGACTCTTCCTTCTCATCCAGAAGGGGTGCATGCCTAGGGGGGCATTCACCCTCTACTCTTGCATGAAAATCTAAGGGGGCACATGCCCCTAGAAGATCACCATGGGGTGCACATCGAAGGTCCTTCTTTCCTGCATTTGGGTCAATGTGTTGACCCCATATGTTGACAGTGACAAGAATTGGCAAGTATTGTCTTGTCGAATACAGAAATTGATAGGTATTGTCATATATTTATCTGATGAATTAAGATAATTCTTTTCTAACCTGGACAAGCTCATGTCAGATCAGGATAAAATTCATATAGGATTTCTAGGTGTGCCGAAACCACTTTGGCTCAGTCGAGACAAACCAAAAAGATTACAGAAGGAGAATTTTAGGCTCAATCATGTGCTAGCATGATTTTTTTGAACCATATAACATCGAACTAGTCATCGATGAGAAGGTAGACTTTCTTATGACTGCTCGAGATGGTCATACTTAGTGCCCTCATTCTCTAACGAGTATTTATACTCTCGCTTTGGTATCTCCATACCATAGATTCAACACTTATCTATCCTAAGAAAGTGATTGTACACCAACCTTCCAGATCGATCACCATCCTTACAATGATTCTATGATCAGGAGTAGTTTATGAGCTAATTATGAAAATTCATGTCTTAAATTTTCAACTCTTAAAAATATGAATTATTATTATCATTAACTCAAAAGATGTATCACAGATATTTTAAATATATACTATGATAGAAAATAACTCTTTTATTAATTTATAGTTAAAATTATAAAATTATCCTTAGAAGTGTATTACAAGTGTCAACCAATTTGGCTTCTAGGGCACACATCTAACATGTTGATGGTTGTGCTAATATTATAAATGTAAATGATTTATATTGAATAAAAAAATTATTCTAGACTTTTTCATCATAAATGTACATTTTTTAATGAACTCCTGTATTATGATGAAGTTTTTAGGACTATTTAAATTCGATCAAGAGAGAATTTATCAATTAGTCCTTAAGATGTTCGTGATCAAATGATATGTTGTTAACTAGGATGACAATATTTATCGAGTGAAGGTCGTTATGTGCTATATAGGTTGGTTGTCCTCCTAACCAAGGAGTATGGAGATACTGGTATGGCATACACGTAAGATGTAAGGGTACATCATCATTGAACGTGACCAACTCTGAAGTATTTTGTTATCAAGAATTGCTTTGATGGGATATGGGTATAAGTATCCCTTCGATCTGAGATCACTATGGTGACTTGCAAGCAACTCACTATACTTTGATGCTAGACTACTTAAATTTTTAATTTAATAATAAAAAATTTTGAGCATAATCAAGTATTTATAAAGTCAGCGAGCAATCAAGATGGAATTGACTACTCCAAGAGTTGGAGATAATGTATCATTGTATTTTAATTTAGCAAAATCTTGATCAGAATAATCCATATGATGAATTTTGATATTTTAAAATATAATATGGATGACCTATTTAAGATTGATAGTTAAATCCTGAGTCATCCTATGAGTATTCATGGTCAAGAGGATGAATTATACAAAAATCATATCCATATGGATTCTAGAATACTGCTTTGTATATTTGACTTATCCGATCATTGGATACCATTGCTAGATGGTCACTTCGATTCGTATAGAAATTTATTTCTATGCTATAGGCTTATATTCAAACCTATGGGATCACATACATTAGAGGTCTCGACTTGATCAGATAGTTGATCAACAGTTAAGAATCATTTTAGGGTTAAACATTCAATACAATTGATATTTGATCTGGTGCAAGTGTTGTAAAAGGATTAATTACCAATTGGATTACTAATTAGCTCAATCTGTTTGAACAAGAGGGTTGAGATTGAGTTTAATTAAATAAGATTCAATTAAATTTGGTTTGGGCTTGATTGGATCAAGTACAATTGGTTTATGGGATAAGCCAATTCCAAGAAAGATCAATTTCTTATTAAATTAGAACTTATGTGCATCTAATTACTAATTTGATTAAAATTTAAATTAAATTAAATTTAATTTTATCTAATTTAATTAGACTTCTAATTGAATTAGGAACATGATGCTCATCATTATAGCACCAAATAAAAAATGAACCCGATTTTACTATGGATTAGAGCAGTGGTGAGTCGAGTATTGATTTTCTCAAAGATTGAAGGCTAAATTATGTTCAATTTAATTAAAAATAGAAGTCTAAATTTAGTTTTAAAATAAAAATTTAAATAAGTAGATTAAAGAAAGATAATTGAGAGTTTAGAAAAGTAAAATAAAATAAAAAATAAATACTTAATTAATCAGGATTTTAAAATTAATTAAAGATATTCTAAAATTTTGAATCCATCTCTAGCAGGATCGTGGTAATTCTTTTTAATGTAAATATTTAAATTTTAAGAATTTAGTTATAATTATAATTTATTTTCTTAGGTATGAATCGTATCTCCTAACACGATCCATCTCAATAGAATCATAAATTATTCAATATTTTAATTCTTAAAATTTCGTAACATGTCTTTTAATGATTTATCTCTAAAATAAACTATTAAATTGAGTATGAATTGTATCTCCTTATCATAATCCATCCCAATAAATATAATTTATTTAGATTTTTAATTAATAATTAAACATGTCATAAAGTCAAGATCTCATGCATAAAAATAAATTTCATTAAAAACTAAGCAGGAGAACATGTTTGCATAAAAAGTAATTATAAAAGTTAAAGAAAAGAAAAGTACAACTCATGCTCGAAGACTTCATCTACTCTTCCAAAATTCAGCTCTTTAGCTGTGCATGGTTAAGGTTCCTCTAGCTCTTGGCATCTTCAAAGCTCCTCGATGAAGGATGGAAGAAGAATAAAGGAGGAAGAAAGAAGGAAGAAGAAGAGAGAGAAAGAGAGGGAAGAGGCTCTATTTAGGGCTAAGAGGAAAGAAAAGAGGAGGGTTTTGTATGTTCTCGGCTAAGAGGACTTGTCTCAGGGCTTCAGGTGTATGGGGGTTTAAATAGAAGAGAAATCAGGAAGTTTTGAGTAATTTTTGAAGTCCAAATTTGAGTTTGACTTGAATTCCTCCATGCTAAAGCTCCTAAAGCCATCAGATCTATGATCAATGTTCCAAAATCCATCAGAAAACCCATCAAAAGCTCAAGATCGGTGCCAGAATGAATCTGGGCTATTGGATCTCTTGATTGGTTGGATTTCTACCATTGAATCATGCTCAAAAGAAGGCTGGGTAGTCCTGATCAAACCTAGAATCGGTCCTGCCATTGGATCCTAACCGGCATTGCTGAGAGCCACACAATCATGCAAATCAACTCCCGTTTGCCTATAGATTGCATGAAGACCGAGCGTAATGAAGACCGCACCCAATCAATAGCTGCTTTACTGGATAACATGATGAAGATGCCCCTGTGAGCCGCATGATATTTCTCGTGGACCCTTTAAGGGTCCATGCCTACTATGTTGTACGCAGTCCACCGTAGACCATGAGGAAAAATAACGTCACCCTGATGTCAGCCGAATGAGAGAGCTGGGCTGAGCCTTTTTTGCATGCATGGGCTAGCTTCGATCGGGTGCTGGTGGACCGGTCGGTCAGGCCAAATTTCTCTGGACCAAACTAGGTTCGCTGGACCGACCGACTGGCCAATCTAATTTTTTTTATTTAAACTTTCGG
>QRFJ01000273.1:315334-481953 GCA_006176705.1 Cocos nucifera | reverse complement strand
AACAAAAAAAAAAAATCAAATGCAAAAGAAAAAGTTGGGTTGCCTCTCAATAAGTGCTAAGTTTAACGTATTTTGCCAGACTTGTCCAAAAATTACTCCAAGTAAATAGGTTCATAAAGAACCATGATTTCTTTAGTAGGTTCAGTGGGTAGTTTCAAGAATAATTTTAATCATTGTCCATTAACTTTAAATGTAACACCATTACTTGAGTTTTCAATTTCTATGGCCTCGTATGAGCAGACTTCCTTAACTATATACGGTCCAATCCATCGAGATCTTAATTTAGCCAAAAGTAGGTATAGCCTAGAATTATATAGAAGAACTTTTTTGTCTAGGTGTAAAATATTTTCTATTAATTACTTGATCATAGAAAGCTTTAGTTCTTTCTTTATAAATTTTAGCATTTTCATAGGCTTCATTCCTTATTTCTTCAAGTTTATTAATCTATAATTTTCTTAGGTCTCTGGCTGCATCCAAGTTCATATTTAATTGTTTAATAGCCCACAATATCTTATGCTCTAGTTCTACCAGCAAGTGATATGCTTTACCAAATACAAGCCTATATGAAGATTGTTGGTGCAAAATCTGGTTGTCACCGGAGAAGTATTGAAGTTGGAGAAGACAAGGTTGCCATCGGTGATCTATAAAATGAGTCTCACCCAGAGCCTAGGGTGGTGGCTCCAGCAAGACCCTCCGATGATTATGTCAGCTCTTTCGGCCAATAGAAATGAAGTGCTCACAAGAGAAAGTTGCAGAGTATCGAGAAGGAGAAGAAAGCCTAGAGAAAATGTATCTAGAGGATCCCTCTTATAGATGGAACCTGTAACAAACTGATAGTGACAGTCGTAACCATCTGGTAGTGGGCCGCTCGAAACCATGTGGAGTTTGTTATGGAGGGTAGTGTCTGTTGTCGTGACGTGTCAATCCGTTGAGATTTAATAGTTAAAGTTTGGAGTAGGCGTCAGTTGGCGATGAATCTTTGAGTTACATCAATACCAAGGGAGCTTGGACTTCTCTTAAGTGTTCTATGGATGAGTTGATTCGTGCCATGTGGAGTCGGGTTCATGCGGAGACCTTCCGGGCGACTGTAGGAAGTTCGATCGGAAGGAGTCCGAAAGAAGTTCGATCGCTGGAGGAGTCCGAAAGGAGTTTGACTGCTGGAGAGATCTAGGAGGGAGTTCAGCTGCTGGAGAGTCCGAAAGGACTTTGACTGCTGGAGAGATTCAAAAGGAGTTTGACTGCTGGAGAGGTCTAGAAGGAGAAGAATTCATGATCGAAGGAAGGGAATAGTTCCCTTACTCTTAATCTTCTATGATTACCAATCACATCAGGCTAAGCATCAGACTGGACTTCAATAGGAGCGGGGAATAGTTCCCTTACTCTCGAGTTCAAAATTCGAAGGAAGGAAGAAAAAAGGTGACTACCGAAGTCCGATCTCAAGTTTCCACGCTTGTCAGGATGAAACATTTTGGCGTTACCGAGATGGCACTGAAGCTTTCTAAGTCTGAAGTGAGTTTGAAGGGACGAGCATGGTGCCACTATGGTAAATGCCAAAATGTTTCATCCTGACAAGCATGGGAACTCAAGATCGAACTTCGGCAGTTGCCTTTTTCCTTCCTTCCATCGAATTTCAAACTTGGGAGTAGGGAGACTATTGTTGGGGATAAACCCTGCTCCTACTGAAGTCTAGTCTAATGCTTAGCCTGATGTGATTGGTAATCGCAAAAGATCTTCGATCGTGAATTCTTCTCCTTCTGGACCTCTCTAGTAGTCGAACTCCTTTCGGACCTCTCCAGCAGCCAAACTCCTTCCAGACTCTTCCAGCAATCAAACTCCTTTTGGACTCCTCCAATAGCCGAATCTCTTTAAAACTCCTCCAGTAGCCGAACTCCTTTCGGACCTCTCCAACAGTCGAACTCCTTCCAAACTCCTCCAGTAGCCGAACTCCTTTCGGACTCCTCCCGATCGAACTTTCTGCAGTCACCCAAGAAGGTCTCTGCACGAACCCGACTCCACACGGCATGAATCAACACATCCACAGACCGCTTAAGAAGAGTTTGAGCTCCCTTGGTATTGATGTTACTCAAAGATTCATCATCAACTGATGCCTACTCCTTCGAACTTGACTATTAAATCTCAATGGACCGGCACATCACGACAACAGACACTATCCTCCGTAATAAACTCCACATGTTTCCGAGCAGCCCACTATTGGACGGTTACGGTTGTCACTATTAGTTTGTTACAGGCTCTGTCTATAAAAGCGACCCTCTAGATATATTTTTTCTTGGCTCTCTTCTCCTTCTTGATACTCTGCAACTTTTTGTACTGAGCACTTCATTTCTATTGGTCGAAAGAGCTGACTTGATCATCGGAGGATCTTGCCGGAGCCACCACTCTAGGCTCTAGGCGAGACTCATTTTGTAGGTCAGCGACGGCGATCTTGTCTTCTCCAACTCTAGCACTTCTCCGACGATAACCAAATTTTACGCCAACAGAAATATTTCTAAGTTGATCTTAAGAGCTATGTGATATGCCTAAAGTGCATCTGTTAATTTCAAAGACTAAACTTTTCTATTGGTGCTTACTGTCTTTTCTAAGATCAGCTTCATTTGGTGATTGAAAACTTTAACTTGCCCACTTGTTTGTAGATGATAGGATGTGGCCAGATTGTGGGTAATATTATACTTCTTCATCAGTGATGTAAAAGATTGGTTGCAGAAGTATGTTTCGCGATCATTGATGATAGCTCTAGAGGTACCAAATTGAGAGAGGATATTATCTTTAAGAAATTTTATAACTATTCTACTATCATTGGTCTTGCATGGCATTGCCTCTACCCACTTGGATACATGATCAATAGCTACTAAGATATATTCATTCCCAAAAGATTTTGAAAATGGTCCTTTGAAATCTATTCCCCATACATCAAAAATCTCTACAATTAAAATTGGATTCATAGGCATCATATCTTTCTTTGTGATCCGACCGATTTGTTTGCACCTAACACAATTTTTACTATATTCATGGGCATCTTTAAGTACGTTAGGCCAATAGAATCCACATTGGAGCACTTTAGCTATAGTCTTTTTAGCTCCAAAATAACCACCACAAGCTTAGTCATAGCAAAAGGATAAAATGCTCCTAACTTCATTATCAGGGACACATCTTATTATTTGGTCAGGATATTATTTGAATAAATATAGATCATTCCAAATAAAATACTTTATTTGAGAGAAAAATTTATTCTTATCCTGAGTGGTCTAGTGCATAGAAATTTGGCCAGTGGCTAAGAAATTTACTATATCAGCATACCATGGTTTTGATGTTACTAATAGCAATTATTCATCAGAGAGGGACTCATTAACAGGTATTTCCATAGTTGATGCTATTGCTAGATGAGATAAATGATCTGGCACTATATTTTTAGTACCTTTCTTATTCCTGATCTGTAGGTTAAATTCTTGCAAAAGTAGGATCCATCTAATTAGGCATGCCTTAGCATCTTTCTTTGAGAAAAGGTGCCTAATAGCTAAGTGATCGGTATAGATAATTATATGAGATCCCACTAAATAGGATCTAAATTTTTATAATGCAAATATCATAGCTAAAATTTTTTTTTTTAGTAGTTGAGTAATTAAGCTATCCTTTATTTAAGATCCTACTAGTGTAATAGATCACTCGAGGTAGCTTATCTATCTTTTGACCTAGAACAGCTCCTATGGCATGATCAGATGCATCGCACATGAGCTCTAAAGGTTGAGTCCATACGAGTGGATGAATAATTTGGGCCAAAGTCAATTCCTTCTTTAAGTTCTCAAACGACTCGAGACATTCAGGTGTGAAGTCAAATTTGATATCTTTGGCTAATAGGTTACTTAATGGTTGAGCACTTTACTAAAATTTTTGGTAAATCACCTATAGAAATCTGCATGTCCAAGAAAAGAGCAAATTTCTTTTATTGATTTTGGTAGTGGAAGGTTTTCAATTAAATCTACTTTGGCTTTATCCACTTCAATACCTCATTTTGAAATTACATGACCAAGGACTATGCCTTAAATATAAATTGGCATTTTTCTCAATTTAAAACTAGATGCTTCTCCTTACATCTTTCTAAAACTAGTCTGAGATGATGTAGACATTTAGAGAAGGTAGATCCAAAGATGAAAAAATCATCCATGAAAATTTCAAGAAATCTTTCTATCATGTCTGAAAAAATGCTAGTCATGCACCTTTGAAAAGTAGTTGGTGTATTACATAACCCAAAGGACATGTGTCTGTAGACAAAAGTTCTATATGGACTGGTAAAGGTAGTCTTTTCTTGATCCTCAGGGGCCATAGAAATCTGGTTGTATCCTGAATATCCATCCAGAAAATATTAAAAGTGATGTCTTGCTAGTCATTCTAACGTTTGGTCTATAAAGGGTAGAGAAAAATGGTCCTTTTGGATAGCTGTATTTAATTTTCTATAATCGATGCAGACCCTCCATCCAATTTGAACTCTTATTGGGATTAATTCATTATTATCGTTCTGGACTACAATAACTCCTGACTTCTTGGGTAGCACTTATATTGGGCTTACCCATGAACTATTTGAGATGGGATATATCATTCCATTGTTAAGGAGTTTTATTATTTCTTTCTTTATAACCTCTTTCATGGCCGGGTTAAGTCTCCTTTGGGGGTCTCCTTTTGGCTTAGCATCCTCTAATAAATGAATTCTATGTTGAACAATTGAGGGACTAATCTCCTTTAAATCAGCCATGGTCCATCCTAATGCTTTTTTATTTTTCTTAAGGACAATCAATAATTCTCATTCTTGTATAGGGTCTAGGTCTGCTGAAATAATTATTGGCAATGTTTCTGATGGACCTAGGTATGCATATTTTAGGTGTTTGGAGAGTATTTTTAATTTTATCTTGGGTGTTTCCTCCACTAATGGTCTAGACAATGGTTCAACTAGAGGTTTCCATCTAAGTTCCATATTGACTGTAGCTAAATTATTGACCTCTTTAAATTCTTCATAGTCTTGATTTGCCTATAGTTTCATGTAAGATTTTTCATCACTTGGTCAATGGGTTCATAAACATTATCCTATATCAAGTTGAGGTCACCTAATTTGTTTCAGATAGGTTAAAAATATTTAAATCTGTGGTCATATTACCAAAAGAAAGTTTTATTAGACCATTTTGATAGTTGATTTGGACTTTAAATATGGCTAGAAATGGTCTACCTAGTATAACTGGGATATGGCCATTTGGATTTATTACAGGTTCAGTTTCTAAAATCATAAAGTCTACTAGATAAATGAAATCGCCAACCTTAATTAATACATCCTCTATTATTCCTCTTGGTACTTTCAAAGACTGATCTGCTAATTAAAAAATCATTCCTGTAGGCTTTAATTCTTTCAACTCAAACTTTTCATAAACTGAATAAGATAGTATATGAAGAAAAATCAGCATTTTCTAGTACAGGATCGTTTAGATCCGATTAGATCTAAAAGATAATTTCAAAAAAATTTTCTAATAGATTCTAATTAAATCTGAGAGTTCACAAATCTGATCCTATAGATCTAATATTAAAAACTAATATAAAATAAAATAGGAACAATAATTGTTACCTCTAGGGTAAACTACTTTTACCTTATTGATGATCCGCTGAAGCCCGAGGTTCTGGATCTAGCCACATAAGTGTCTGACCTCTACCAGAGTCCACTCGAGCAGGATCTGGACATGATCTCCTTCTGGATCTGATTTTCAAAAATTGAATCTGGATTTGATTCGTAGGACCTTCAAAATGATCGATGAAGGCAACGCGCCCATCTCACGAACACGTTGACTATCTTCTTGAGCTTTGCACCAACAATTGGATCTTTCTTGCTGGATTCACCTAACCTCTTATGCATTGAGAGGGGAGAGAGAGGACCAGAGGGAGGCATGGAAGAGAGGAGGGGCAGCCTTGCGGCATGGTAGATGGGTGCAATCATGAAACCCTAGGTGTAGATAGGGGTTTAAGTAGACCCTACTGTACCATGTCGTGCCACATTACTTCGACCAATTATATTGCTTGATTCAATTAGATCATAATCTGATTGGTGGAGTGATGTCACCTGATCCAATCAAGTTAGAGTCTCCTAGAATCCTCCAAAGGAGGCACCAAACATGGATAAGGATGAAGTCTTGACACCCAAGACTCCATTCTCATCAAGTAACCCTAGAGTCCCATTTGTATGGAACTCCTCCCTTTGTCCCCATGTGTGTGGAAACCAAGAGGGCATGAATCCCAAGGAGATCTCCAAGGGGGCGCATGCCCCTATCCCTTCTTTCCTACATTGGGACATCTCATGTTCCGACAATGATAGGATATGGCAGGTGGCGACAGGAATTAGCAGGTGTTGTCTTATTTTCATTAGATGGATTAGAATAACCTTTTTCTGATCTAGACAAGCTCCAGTCAGACAAGAACAAACTCATACAGGGTTTCTTGGTGAACCCAAATCAATTTGGCTCGGTCGAGATGAAATAGAAAGACTACAAAAGAAGAAAGTTAGGCTTAATCGTGTGCTTGCATTATTTTCTTGAACTTAATTGAATCTAATCCAAATCAATCAAAATGGATTAGCTTGATTGATCACATCCAAATCCAAATCATTGTTTGTGTGACCCAGTTCAGTTCAGGTCCATATGGTAATGAGACATGTCACATCTCCATCATCGATATCATCGAAATACTTTTCGATGGATCAGAACTTTTTCGATTCATACAATTAGAATGATCGATCATCAAGATCATTCTAATTGCTTCTAAAATCCACCAGTGATACTTAGTAGTATATGGTAGTAATCCATCAGAACTGAAAGTGAATCTCTCGATAAAGTTACCTATGTGATTGGGTTCTTCTATCTTGAGCCCCGAAGGATTAGGGTTAAGGTAAACTTATCAAACCCAATATCCGTTATATGAGTTAATCATTCAATTTAAGACCAATGTGAAACCTTAATAAAAACTCTTTCAATCCTCTTCACATTGCCATGGCCATGGGCTTATGGACTCGATCTCATGATCATCATAGAGCTACTCCTCATCTATCAAGGTAGATGGATCTCTTATTGGTGCAATCCAATTCCTACAATGAACATGCTATAGCCAACATACACCTTAGGATTTTGAATGGCTAGGAGATCAAGTTATGGTGTAGTCAAACTATAACACCCTTAAGATGAACTATTGATGCATCTCAGATCATAGAACCAGACACACCACTATAGCATCAAGCTAATCATCAATGAGAAGATAGACGTCCTTATGACTGCTAGAGATGGTCACGCTCAGTGCCCTCATTCTCTAACAAGTATCTATACTTTTACTCTGATGTCTCCACACCATAGACTCAAGACTCATCTATCCTAAGAAAGTGATCGTACACCAACCTTCCAGATCGATCACCATCCTCATGATGATCCTATGGTTCGAAGTAGTTTATGAGTTAATTATGAAAATTCATGTCATAAATTTTCAACTCTTGAAAAAATGAATTATCATTATCATTAACTCAAAGGATGTATCACAGACACTTTAAATACACACTATGATAGAAAATAATTTTTTTATTAATTTATAGTCAAAATTATAAAATTGTTTCTAGAAGTGTATTACAAGTGTCGATCAATCTGACTTCTAGGGCACACATCTAACAAACTTCCACTAGACCTAAAGCCAATTAGCTACAAATCTAAGTCTCATCTTCTTTAAGTGGGCTTCAATCTTCTGTTGGCTTAATGGCTTCATTAGTAGGTCAGCCACATTGTCTACGGTGTTGACTCTCTTGATCTCGACATATCCCCTCTTAAGGTAATCATGGATGAGGTGGAATCATTGCTCGATGTGCTTGGATTTCTGATGAGACCTCAGGTCCTTAGCTAGGATTATGGTGCCATTATTGTCGCAGTATAGAGGAACGACATCTAATGGCATCACTCCAAGCTCTATGACAAACTTTTTGTACCAGAATGCCTTCTTTATAGCTTTCAATGCAGCGATGTATTCTGCTTCCATGGTGGAGTCTGCTATCACTATCTACTTGAAACTCTTCAAGCTAATAGCACCACCATTGCATATACATAGACTTTTAGATGTTGACTTTCGATCATCTATGTTGGATATAAAGTTTGAGTCTGTATACTCTTGGATCTAGAGTTCTCTATTACCAAAAACTAGAAACATATCCTTAGTCCTCCAGTACCTAAGGATATACTTCTTAGAAGTCCAGTGCTCTTCATCTAAATTCGACTGATATCTGCTCATGACACTCATAACATAGGTGATATCAGGTTGTGTACATAGCATGGCACATCTTCTTAGAGAGATGAATGCCATGTCTAATGAGTACTAGACACCCTTTGGAGTTTTCCATGCCAAACCTCTTTAGCACATCCTCTATGTACACTTCTATGAAAGTCCTAGCATCCTATTCGATCTATCTCTATAGACCTTTATTCCCAATATAAAGGATGCTTCTCCTAGATCTTTCATAGAGAACTTCTTTGATAACCATATTTTGACCGTGGTCAACATAGGAATATCATTTCTAATTAGAAGGATATCATCCACGTATAGTACATGAAAGACAACAGCGCTCCCACTGATCTTTCTGAATACACATGGCTCCTCCTCATTTTTGATGAAACCAAACAATTTGATCACATCACTAAAATGAGCATTCCAGCTTCGAGATGCTTGCTTAAGTCCAAATATTGATCTTTGCAGCTTGCAGACCTAATGATCATTATCATTGGATGTTAAACCAAGCAATTATTTCATGTAGATATCTTCCTTAAGATATTAATTTAAGAATGCCATTTTTGCATCCATCTATCATATTTCATAATTGAAATAGACTGCAATAGCAAACAATGTGTGGATGAATTTAAGCATGGCTATTGGTAAAAAGATATCCTGATAGTTAATGCCTTCGCGCTGATTATACCCTTTCACTATGAGCCTTGCTTTGAATGTCTTTACATTTTTATCAGCATTAATCTTTCTCTTGAAGATGCATTTACACCCAATAGGTACTATACTTTCAGGTGGATCTACCAAGGTCCAAAGTTGGTTCGAATGCATTGAGTCAATTTCTGATCTCATTGCCTCTAACCATTTCTCAGAATCGATATTTGATATCATCTTATCATAGATCTTGGGATCATCATCATGAACTCCATTTTCCATGAGAAATATTTTCTTAATATCCTCTAAAATAGTATCTAAGTATCTTTCAGGAGGACGAAAAATCCTAATTAATTTTCGAGGTGGAGGAGGTAGTGTTTGGACTGACTCAATCTGATTAGGTTCCATAGATTCCTTAGCTCATTGCTAATTGGGGATCTTCTCCTCGAGCCTAATCTATCTTCCAATGCCACCATCTTGAATAAACTATTTTTCAAAAAAAATAGTATGTTGACTCACCATCACATTGTGATCTTCTGAAAGATAGAAATAATATCCTAACGACTCTTTAAGATATCCTATGATCCAAGCTCTAAAGGACCTAGACTCTAACTTGTCCGTCTATTATTTCTTAACATGGGCCCGATAATCCCAAATTCTGAGATGATTCAGACTTAATTTCTTACTATGCCATATCTCATATGGTATGGTAAGAATGGTTTTAGAAGAAATCCTATTCGGTAAATATATTACAGTCATTAGACTATATCTCCAAAGAAAATTAGGAAGGTCCATGAAGCTCATCATGGATCGAACCATATCTAATATGGTCCGATTTCTCTATTTTGAAATTCTGTTGAGTTGAAGCATTCTAGGTGAAGTCTATTGTGAGACTATGCCACTATCTTCATGATAGTCCAGGAATTTTTAACTAAGGTATTCATCTCCTCGATCTGATCGAAGAACCTTAATAGATTTTTCTATTTATTTTTCTACTTCGAGTTTGAATTTCTTGAATTTTTTAAAGGCTTCAAACTTATGTTTCATCAAATACACATACCCATACTGAGATAAATCATCGATAAAGATGATGAAGTAGACATAATTGCCTCTAGTCGAAACATCAAATGGGCTGTATACATCTGTATGTACCAGGGTAAGTAGGTCTATGGCTCTTTCCTCATGTCCTACAAAAGGAAGCTTGGTCATTTTGCCATGAAGGCATGATTCATAAATCAAATATGACTTAAAAGTCAATGAACTCAATAACCCAAATTTTTCTAATTTATTAACACTGTCTTTCACTATATGACCTAGCCTAAGGTGCCATAGATACCTATCATTTAGACTATCCCTAGGTCACTTTGATCCTATGGTATTCATATTTTGCTCGATATTAAAAATAGAAATATCAATATGTAACTGATAGAGACCATTTATAAGAAAACCACTTGTAATTTTATTTCTTTCATAAAGAATATTATAATGGTCCTTAAGAAAACTAATTACATAGCCTTTCTATGCTAAACAAGAAACAAAAATCAAATTCCTGCTTGTTGTAGGCACATAAAAATAATCTTAAAGTACTAAATCTAATCCTGATGGTAGTCGAAGAGAATAGGTTTCTATAGCCACAGCAGTAACTCTTGCTCCATTTTTTATGCACAGGATCATCTCACCATCCCTCAGACTTTTGCTCTCCTTAAGGCCCTGCATAGAAGTGCATGAATGAGCACTAGAATTAGAGTCAAGCACCCAATTAGATGAAGAAAAAATCATTAGATTAGATTCAATAATGAGCATACCTCTAGAAGGACCTACCTTCTTTTTATTCTTCAGGCTAGCCAAGTATAAAGGGAAGTTCTGCTTCCAATGGCCATCTATATTGCAATGAAAATATTTTTCTTTGTTAGCGGCCTTCTTCTTCAACTCTTCCTTCTTCTTTACTCTATCTATCTTCTACTTCTTCACAGACATTTCCTTCTTTCTAAAAAATTTTTTTTAGATGAAGTCCACTCCACAGCAAGCACTGAGCTCTTTGAATCTTTTAAAGAAAGCTCGACAGTAATCAGCATATTCATTAATTTTGCTAAGGTACATTATAGCTTATGCATAAGAAAGTTCATGATGAACTACCCATATACATCAGTCAAGGATTGCAAGATCACAGTAATTGGCAAGTCTCTTTCTAGCTTGACACTGAGCTTCTCAAGCTCTTCTAAGTCCTTGATCATCATCAGACAATAATCTTGGATCGACTGTCCATCATGCATTTGAGCCTTAAAAAGTCTTCTAATGACTTGATACTTGGCTGCGCGACTCTCTTCACCAAACAACTCTTATAGGTGAGCCAACATTTGGTGAGCAGTCATGATCTCCTCCTGTTGGCACTGAAGCTCATCAAACATCAAGCCCAACATGTAGTACCTAGCTTTATTATTGTTAGATGTGTGCCCTAAAAGCCAGATTGGCTAAACACTTGTAATATACTTCTAAGGATAATTTTATAATTTTGACTATAAATTAATAAAAGGATTATTTTCTATCACAATATGTATTTAAAGTATCTATGATACATCCTTTGAGTTAATGATAATGATAATTCATATTTTCAAGAGTTAAAAATTTAAGACATGAAATTTCATAATTAACTCATAAATGCTCCCGACCATAGGATTATCACAAGGATCGTGATCGATCTAGAGGTTGGTGTATGATTACTTTCTTAGGATAGATGAGTCTTAAGTCTATGGTGTGGAGACACCGGAGTGAGAGTACAGGTACTCGTTAGAGAATGAGGGCACTGAGCATGACTATCTCAAGCAGTCATAAGAAAGTCTACCATCTCATCGATGACTTGCTCGATGCCGTAGTGGTGTGTCTAATTTTTTGATCTAAGGTGCATTGATAGTTCACCTTGAGGGTGTTATAGTATGACAACATCATAACTTGATCTCCTAGCCATTCAAAATTCTGAGGTGTATATTGGCTATAGCATGTTCATTGTAGGAATTGGATTGCACCAATAGGAGATCTATCTACTTCGGTAGATGAGAAGTAGCCCTATGATAATCATGAGATTGAGTCCTTAAGCCCATGGCCATGGTAGTGTGAAGATGATAGAAAGAGTTTCTATTAGAATTTCACATTGGACTCAAATCAAATGATTAATTCATATGATGGATTTTGGGTTTGATGAGTTTACCTTAACCCTAATCTTGTCAGGGCTCGAGATAGAAGAACTCAATCACACAGGTAGCTACACTAAGAGGTTCATTTTTAGTTCTGATGGGTTGTCACCATATACTGCTAGGTATCCCTAGTGGATTTTGGAAGCAACTAGAATGATTTTGATGATCGATCATTCTAATTGTTTGAATCAGAAAAGTTCTAGTCCATCGAAAGATATTTCAATGATATTGATGGTAGAGATCATGACATATCTCATTAACATATAGAGCTGAACCTAACTGAGTCATACAAATAAGGGTTTGGGTCTAGATGTCATCAATTGAGCTAACCCAGTTTGATTGATTTAGATTAGATCCAATTAGATTTAAGATAATTGTGCTAGCATACGATTGAGCCTGGCCTGGCTTTCTCCTTCTATAATCTTTCTGATTCATTGCAATCAAGTCAAATTTAATTTGACTCATTTTTATATCTTGAATGAATTTATTTTCATGTAACTAAAACTAGTATAGATCAAATTAATTATAGAAATTAAATCCATTCCTAGTGCAATTGGACTAGGGTCAAAAGTTGCCTAATTAAGAGAATTAAGGGTCTCCTGATCAGATGCTTCTAAAAAAATTTTTAAAAATTATTTTATACTAATTTTTAGATATGTGATAGAGCTTGAGTTATACTATGGGTGTGCCAAATTTTGTGATTTATGATAGAGCTTTGACTAGGTTTTTGATCTAGTTTGATTTGGATCAAACTCTTGAGGGAAGAGTCTTAGGCGCAATGGACTCTTGCTTGTCTACTCATGTCACCAATGTTTTGATTGATTTTTGGCATAAAAACTAGATGAGATCTAGTGCTCTATGTGGAGAATAATTTCTTAAGGCCCAATGATAAAATAAATGAGTTATTTTGGTCAAATGGGACTCTATGTGGCATTGGGTTTAAAATCCTTTCTCACACCATTGTGTGGGTATCGCATGAAAATATTTTCCACGCCCAAGTTGCTACCACCCATACCATATCCCACACTCCCTCTTCTACATGCCAAAGGTTGGGCACAAATCAGAGAAGAATGTCTAAGGTTTTTGGCACAAGACTCAGGTTCTATGCAATGGTGTTCGTGAGATGGATGGGCTGCCTTCAAAAATTATTTTGAAGGACTTACAGATCAGATTCAGATTTAATCCTTTGAAGAAAGATTCATGAGGAGAAGACATCTAGATCCTATTCAAGTGGATACCGATAGAGGTTTGGTGCATGCATGGCTCCTTTCAGAACCTTAGGAATGATCAAGATCATCGCAGAGTAATTAGATTACCCAATCAGGTACTTAAAATTAAATCTAATTTAATTTAATTTTTAATTTTTAATATTAGATCATCTTGATCAAATCTAAAAACTCTTAGATCTAATCAGATTATAAAATTTTTTGTAAAAAAATCTACCTCAGATCTGATCAGATTTGGACGATCCTACGATGGAAAATAAGATTTTTCTTCAATTGGTATCAGAGCTGGGTTAGCAGTTCTTCAAATCTATTTTAAATCTAATTTAATATTTATTTATAATCTAATATTAAAAAATTTTAGATATCATATCATATGTGATTAGATCTAAAATAAAAAAAATAAAAATTATATGATTTAGATCTATAATGTATGAGATGCATGACTAGACTGATAATAGAATAGTTCTATGTGTAGTCTAGTATAATCATATTATTAATTTAATTAAATATAATTTTAGATTTATTTTATTTTTATTTTTTTGATATTATGATTATTGTAACCAGATTCAAAAAATAAAAAATAGAGTTTTTAATCTTTAATTTATTCATATGAGATATGAAAGATGCATGCTTAGACTAGTTATAGAATAGTTCTATAAAATATCTAGAATAGTTTTGATTTGATATGATCAAATTTAAAATTTTATTTTTTAGATTTAATATGTGATATATTATATCTGAAAGCATGCATGGTTGATTGAGTTATGATACATGAGATGTATGCAAGGCATGTATAGGTTAGATCTTTGATTGAATATGTGATATATGATTGAGATCTAACTTGTTTTATTTTAGAAAATATATTTCTAATTAAGGCATTCTCCTTGACCATCTGATCATAAGAATAAAGTAGGATTTAAAGACGCTCTCCTTTCATTTAATGGGGTGTTCTTATGATGTGTAGGGGTGCTGCGTGTTCATTCTTAATAAAAAATTTGAACTTATTTTCTGCAAAACCCTAAATCCTGAAATTCTAGAATTTTGTTACATATTTTATTCATAAAATCTAAATTTAATTAAGAATTAAGATTATAAAATAAATTAGATCTAAAATTATGAATTTTTAGATCTAAGATATCTTCATAAAATTAGGTTCAGACTTGGGTAGCTCAATTAGATCTAGCGGTTGATCAAATCAAATCAAGAGTTAGTTAGGTGGGATCAAAGAAAGCTTAGAATTAACCAACCTAATAGGATTAAGTTTAGATCAAGATTGAATCACATTGAGATGTGACTTAATCAAGTCAAGACCTAATTTGGCTCTGTGGTTCGAGCTTTGATTATTAGCTAATTCGATTGGTTTTGATTCAATAATTTGGTGTCTAAGGTAAGTCTAGTAGATACGATCGATTGATTTTTAATTAGAAGCTATTCGATCTGAATGAATTCTTATCGAGTTAATGGCATATCCCTTCTACTGGTCTCACTTACCTAGCCATTTGTGTCAATCTAGTTCTGATTTAAGATGGCTAACAATTCGAGCCAACCCATATCACTAGGTTAGTCATAATTTTTATTACTAAGTCAAGTCAAGTTTAAAGAGATCTAAATTAAATCTTTCTAAGAAAATATTAAGTCTAAGATCTTCCACCATCGTAGATGGTAGACCCATTCTAGGGTTGATTGTTCTCGACTGGATATAGTGGATTGGTTGCACTGAAAAAATGCAACCATGTCTATTAGGCATTGGATGCTATGAATTGGAGGATGGGTTAGGCTCAATATGTTGGATATAGTGAGAGATCCAATTAGGAATCCAATTCGTGCAAATGGTGGGTCTGACTTAACTAAGGAGTGGAGCAATATTTCAGGCATGGTGAGCTTCATGAATTAGAGACCAAGTTTGGGTACACTATGATTAGAGAATCATGAGATAAGAGTTGTCCACTCATCGATTGATCCATCATCAATAACTACTAGATGAGGTGGTAAGCCAGTTGGTGGGACCGCATCGCCTATTAAAAATCTATAATCGTGAAGATTTTTGTATCTCTACCAAGAAAGTGTAGGGATCTGAGTAAATTGTAAAAGCCTAATTTATTTAAAAATAAAAATTTTAAATAAATTGATTAAGTCTAATTATAAAATCTAACTGGAAACGTTAACTCTCTACAAGAAAATGTCTACATTCAATCCACTAGCCCATATCTTGGACACCCACAGACTGACTAAACCCAACTACAAGAATTGGCTCCAAAACTTCAAAATAGTTTTGGATTCTGAGAAGTTGACTCATGTATTGAAATAGGATCCTCCTACTTTACTAGCCCATCCGTCCGTTGATCAAAGAGTGTCTCTAAAAAAATGTATGAATGAAGATAACAATGCCAGATATTACATGTTGGACTCAATGTCTGATGAGCTTCAGCACCAACATGAAGACATTAAGACTATCCACCAAATATTGGCTCACCTACAAGAGTTGTTTGGTGAACAGAGTTGAATAGCTAAATATCAAGTCATTAAGAGATTTTTTAAGGCTCAGATGCATGATGGGCAGTAAGTCCTTATCTGATGATGATTAAGGACTTAGAAGAGCTTGAGAAGCTCGGTGTCAAGTTTGATCAGGATCTATGGATTGATATAATTCTGCAATCTTTGACTGATGCATATAGGCAGTTCATCATGAACTATCACATGCATAAACTACAAAATACCTTGGCTAAACTTATGAACATGCTGGTTACTGCTGAGCTCTCTATGAAAGGTTCAAAGGGCTCAATGCTTGCTATGGAGTGGACTTCTTTCAAGAGAAAGTCTTTTGGAAAGAAGAAGAAGATTGCGAAGAAGCAGAAGGTGGAAGATGGAAGAAGAAGAAGGCAGAGCTGAAGAAGAAGGCCGCTGATAAGAAAAAATAATTTCATTGTAACACTGATGGCCACTGAAAGCGGAACTGCCCTCTTTACCAATTCAGCCTGAAGAACAAGGAGACAGGTCCTTCTGGAGGTATGCTCATTATAGAATCTAATCTTACGATTTCTTCTACGTCCAATTGGATGCTTGACTCTAGTTCTAGTGCTCACTTGTGTATTTTTATGTGTGATCTTAAGGATAGCAGGAGGCTGAGGGATGGTGAGATGATCCTACATGTCGGAAATGAAGCAAGAGTTGCTACTATGGCTATGGGAACCTACCCTTTTTGATTACCATCAAGATTAGATTTTTAATTCTTAGAGATTATTTTTATGTGCCTGTAGTAATTAGGAATTTGATTTCTGTTTCATGTTTAGCACAAGAAGGCTATGTAATTAGTTTTCTTAAGGACTATTATAATATTCTTTATGAAAGAAATAAAATTATAAGTGGTTTTCTTATAAATGGTCTCTATCAATTATATATTGATGTTTCTATTTTTAATATCGAGAAAAATGTGAATGCCATAGGATCAAAATGACCTAGGGATAGTCTAAATGATAAGTATCTTTAGCACCTTGGGCTAGGTCATATAGCTGAAGACAGGATTAACAAATTGGAGAAATTAGAGCTATTGAGTCTATTGACTTTTCAGTCATATCTGATTTGTGAATCACACCTTCATGGCAAAATGATCAAGCTACCTTTTGTAGGATATGGAGAAAGGGCCACAGACCTACTTGGCCTAATACATACCGATGTGTGCAACCCATTTGATGTGTCAGTCAGAGACAATTATGTCTACTTCATCACCTTTACCAATGATCTATCTCGATATGAGTATGTATATTTGGTGCGACATAGGTTTGAAGCTTTTGAAAAGTTCAAAGAATTCAGACTTAAAGTAGAAAAATGAATAGAAAATTTCATTAAGATTCTTCGATCAGATCGAGGAGGAGAATACCTTAGTAGAAAATTTTTAGATTATCTTAAGGACAATGGCATAGTTTCATAATGAACTCCACCTAGTGAAAAGAATATGCCCTCAAGCCAATCAATTTTTTGGGTTTATCTTCCAAACTCATGTAATGACATTTCAAAATAAATAAAGGCATTTTTTCATCACATGTGTGTCTTATTATTTATTTAAGATTATGATGAACCCCATAAATTAAGGCTATGATTTTAGAGTTATGATGATATCATACCAGTGAGATCTAAAACCTTAAAACCCTAATTTAAACATTTCTGATCGATGGAACATTGAGTTAGGGATCAATATTTTCTGTAAGACTAGCACATCTTTTGTATTCTCAATTGAGAGGATGATTGATCTCACAATTACTTGTGTATGACACTAATACAAAAATATTGGTGCTCATTAAAGAATGAGTTCACTGAACTAATCTAAGTTGAGAATATCTAATGGAGTCTTATCTACATGTCAATAGATGGTTCTCATAGTGGAATTATGTATATAATCCCTTGACCTAAAACTACCATAGAATCTTATATATATGAATCCATATTTTGGTTCATACTCATTCATGACTCAGTCATGCACGGCATGATCTGAATATGGTAGATTATATATGAAGATTGTGAGTAGGTTAACATGGAATCAATCACTCCTAGTAAGAGGAAATAGCATCCTACCTGCTTCAAATAAATGATGATTTAGGAAGACTTTGATCAAAGCATGATGAAAATTAGAAATGGTTTCTAATATTTCATTAAATGAATCATCATCATAAGATTGAAAGAGAAATGAATATGATATTGGGATTGACATATTTCCATACCCAAAGTCATATTCAGGATGCAGGAAGATCGAAGGATCTAGTTGTATGGTAATTTTCATTGAAGGATATTTTTGATATTTTTATCAAAATTTCACATCTTTCGGGAAGTCACGATATGTTGCTAGACGTCAATCATGTCTTATGGGTTCGATCAAATTAAAATTTTAATTTGATCATTAAATTAGAAAGTATTCTAAATTAAGTCAAATTCGGTTGGCTAGTTTTGACCTAAATCGGTTTAGTTGAGTTCTAACCTGATTAGGTCAAATCACACCTAGACCCACTACTGGCTAGATGTAGAATCCAATGGGTCACACACAAAGAGAATTGATTAAGGATCTAATTGGATTAGACCATGTTTGCAACATGAACATGCTAGCACATGTAGCCAACCCTAGCACCTAGATTCGAATTGGATTCGAATCTACTTCTGATTTGGGCTAATTAAGGTCTGATTTGAGCCAAATATGATTTGGTCTTGAATTAGATTAACCTAGACTGATTGGGCTTTAGTTGGGGTGCCACATACAAGAATCTCGTGTGTCGGAGAGTCTCTCTCTTGCGCGTGGGAAGTCTTTCATGTGCAAAGTATTTTTTGGCGCATGGGATCTAGTTGGCGCCTACCTTCTTTGACTTTTTCCATTTGTTATGTCGTCTAAATTTTTTAAATAGGTGTGGACATTAGATATGGGGCATAGAAGAGTCCTTCTATAGATGAAATACTCCATTATTATTTTGAGAAGGGACTCTTTGTCGCCTAGGAATACTTGCTGCCCAAGACTCCTTGCCGCCCTCTTATCCTTAATGCCTTTTGGACCAAGTCAAAGTCCCTTGGGACTTTGACTATTCAAAGTTCATCTCCATGCCTTCTTGCTGAATGGACATCCCATTTTAAAGCCATTGGATGGCCTTTTTATCTAATCTAATGGATGAAAATGATGGTGCCAAGAATGAAAGCCCGCGACTCTTCATAAATAACTTACGTAGAATTAGTCCAAGAGTCCTTCTACTTTAAGGCACCTCTTGGACTGAGTCTATATGATGTTATTATTTGATGAGGCATGAGATTGACTGAAGGGACATGAGATAATATTTTACAAGGGTGCGAGAAAATGTGTTGGCACCCTTACATACATTATAAATAAGGGTGCGCACCAAGAGTTCGGACTAGTAAAAATTATCTTTCTTTCTTACAAGTGTTTTCTATTGTTCAATTTTTTTTCTTCCCTTCTATTATCCAGATCTTGTCTGTATAAGGATTAGAAGTCATTTTAAGACAAAGAGATTAAGAAGAAAAATTAAGAAGACAAGGAAAAAGAAAGATAGGTAAGGAGAGACAAAGAAGGTGACCTAAAGGCTAAGGAAGGTCTTGCCCTTTTAATTAAAGTTCTTATTATTAGAATTTTAATTATATAAATTAGAGATGCTGATGTCTTGATCAAGTCTCTGTGTGGATCAATGTTGGAGGGTGAACACGTGGGCACCTGATGGAATCCCTGACGAACTGCTATCGGCAATTAGGGATAATTTAGGTTTTAGCAATAAGAGCTATGTTCTAATACTTTCTTTTATATTATAAATGCATGTTATATGATTTAATTGCTAATAAGGTGGTCCTAAGTTTTTAGTTTGATTTGTATGATTTCATAATTTTGCTTTGAAATCCATGCTTCCGTCCTGTACACCAATCCTATCAGTGGTATCAGAGCAAGCCTTATTAGGTTAGATCATATAATGCTTTACTTATAATATAATGGCACAAATGAAAAGTATGATATATTTTTTTTATTAGCATGTTATTTATATGATGAGATCATATTTTTTATTTATCATAATGAGATTATGATGTATATATTATTCTGTAAAGGTTGCCCTGATATAGTGGAAAAGTACTTCACTATATAATGATGGTTGTCCTAGAATAATTATACATGTTAATATATATATAAATTTTATTATAATTGATGCTATTATGGCATTTAGTTTGATTTAAAATGTGCATCGAAGACCTTTTAAATCCCTCTTTAAAAATTATATTAAGTTGTAGTGTAATTAATCTATAGCTGAATCAGTCAGGATGTCTAATTGATCAATCGGTGTCTAGGATAAATGGTTCATGATTGGTAAAGAGAACATGGTTTTTTAATTGATTCCGTTGTCTGACCTGGCCAATTTATTGGTGTCTAAGAAAAGCAACAGAGGGACTCCCACTTTCTCTCCCACTTATCTGGCCGATTCGATTAATTTAATTCTAGATTGAAATGCTTAGTATTATATTCACTACATTAAGGCCTTCCTTCATACTAGGTTCTTATTATGTCCAGAACCATATTAGTTTTGTTGTGTAACCACAAGATCTATCATGGGGAATGATGTAATATTAATCTAGTGCATTGAGATGCTTACAGCATTTTGAATATACTGCTTTGTTGTGTAACCACAAAAGTAGTTATATTTCATTTTGACTGTATAGAAATGAAGGGTTCTATTTAAACTAAAACATTAAAGTTTGTTGTGCTAACACAAGGCTATTAATATTTTAGAGGCAAAAGTTTTTTGAGAGTTGCATAAAATGCAATTGGAAAGAGTTTCCTACCTTTGAACTTATAACAGGTTTGTTGTGCAACCACAAGACCTTTTATAAGAAATTAGGATCTTATTCTCACTAAGAAAATAAGAGGGTTATGATTTTTTGATTAAATAGTGGGAGACATAATTAAATTAAAATCCTAATTTAATTATGTTTGTCATCATGAGTTGTTTGCTTATATATTGTTCTTTATTATGTAGATTAAATGGCTTCTTCACTTTCATTGCATTCAATTTTGGATTCAAATAAATTGACTGATCAAAATTATGTTGACTGATTGAGAAACCTAAAAATAGTACTCAGTCAAGAAAAACTCTCCTATATTCTTGATGCCCCTGATCCTAAGCCATTAGAAAATGATGCCACAGATGAAGATAAGTCCACATACAAGATGTGGCAAAATGATTTCTCTTACTGTCAAATGCATCATACTTGCCTCTATGAATAATGAATTACAGAGGCAGCATGATAGCATGGACACTCAATCCATATTGCTCAATCTAAAAGAGCTTTATGGAGAGCATAGTAGGACTGCTAGATATGAAGATATCTAAGCAATTATTGCATGCAAGAATGATAGAAGGAACATCCAGTACAAAATCATGTTTTGATGGTAATTGACCTAATCACTCGATTAAGTCAATTAGATTTTATTATGGATGGAGAGTTAAGTCAGGATTTGATCCTGCAATCACTTCCCTAGAATCATTTTCTCAATTTATCGTGAACTATCACATGAACAAACCAAATTCTTTCTTGCCTGAGCTGTTAAATATGCTCAAGACAGCAGAAAGCCATATCAAGAAAGATAAGGCTCCTTCTTCTTCTTGTGGATAGGGATCTCCAAGAAGAAGGTAGGCAAAAAGGGTTCAAAGAGAAGGTTGAATTCCTAAAAATGGTATAAATAAGAAGAAAAAGGGGAAGAAGGTCTCCGAATAGATGGCCTATTTTCACTGCAGGCAAAACAGATAATTGGAAGAGGAATTTCAAGGCTTACCTTGCAACTATGAAGTCTGGTGCAAATAATGCACCAAAAGATATGCATGAGATATATACTATATTATCATTAAATTTTTCTATTTTAAATTCTTGGGTATTAGATACCGACTGTGGTTTTCATATCTACAAATCTTTGCAGGAACTATAAAAAATTAAGAGTTTGAAGAAAGATGACTTCAAGCTCTATGGCACTGGAGGAGAGTCTATCCAAGCAGAAGCTGTAGGGACAAATATATTAAAGTTATCCTTATGGGAAGATCGTTAGAGCTTACAAATTATTATTATATGCCTAAGATCATTAAAAATATTATATCTATACCCTTGTTATTAAAACAAGGTTATAGTCTTAATGTAACGAGCGAAGGTTGCTCAATCAAATATTCTAATAAAAATATTTGTTTTGGCATATTTAGCAATGGTTTGTTGACTCTATGTTTGGATGATAATATATTTCATATTGATGAAAATAGAAAACATAAGAGAGATGACATAAATAATACTTTACTTTGGCATTGTCGATTAGGTCATATTAGTGAGGCTAGGATTAACAAGTTATACAAAGAAAAGTTCTTTGATCCTTTTGATTATGAATCATTGGGAACTTGTGAATCATGCCTCATGGGTAAAATGACCAAGATTCCATTTAGTGGACATGGAGAAAGGACAAATGAGTTATTAGACTTGTACATATGGATGTATGTGGTCCTATGACAACTCAAGCCAGAGGAGGATACTCTTATTTTATAATATTCACTTGATGATTTATCTAGGTTTGGATATGTGTATCTTATGAAACACAAATCAGAAGCCTTTGATAAATTTAAAGAGTATCAAAGTATGGTCGAAAAATAAACTGGACAATGTATAAAAATCCTTCGATCTGATCGGAGAGGAGAATACTTATCTAGTGAGTTTCTAGACTATCTTAAAGTTAAAGGGATTCTCTCTGAATGGACACCTCCTTATACACCATAATTAAATGGTGTAGCTAAAAGAAAAAATCGTACCTTATTAGATATGGTACGGTCCATGATGTGCTTCACTAAATTACCTATTTTCTTCTGGGGTCATGCTCTAGAGACTGCAATTTACATCTTGAATAGAGTTCCTTCTAAATCTATATCTAGTACTCCATATGACATATGGAGAAGTAAGAAATCTAATCTTAAGTATCTTAAGATATGGGGTTGTCCAGCTTATGTCAAAAGAAATTTTGGACATAAACTTGATGCTAGATCAGACAGATGTCTATTTATAGGATATCCTAGAAATAGAATAGGATATTTATTCTACCATCCTACTAAACAAAAGGTATTTGTAAGTAGGTATGCCACTTTCACGAAAAAAAAATTTATCGTAGAAAAGGGCAGTGGCAGAAATATTGAACTTAGTGAAGTTCAAGAAAAACAAATAGAAATTTCTCAACCATATAATCACATAAAAGAACTAGAACACATAACTCCTATCCATAGGTCTAAAAGAGTACGAAATACACCTGTGAGGTATGGTTTCATTATTGAGAAATAATGAAGCCCAAGTCATTAAGAATGACGAACCTCTGACCTATATGAAAGCAGTCAAAAGTAAAGGACTCTTACAAATTGGCTAGCTACCATGCAATCCAAAATTGAATCCATGCACACCAACAAAGTATGGACTTTGGTGGATACACTAGAGGATATAAATCCTATTGGATGCAAATGGATTTTTAAGAAAAAGATTGGAGCTGATGGTCAAATTGAAACCTATAAGGCCAGATTGGTGGCTAAGGGTTTTAGGCAAAAATAGGAGGATTGATTATGATGAAATATTTTTACCTGTTGCCATGCTCAAATCTATTCGGATTATGCTTGCTATAGCAGCATACCATGACTATGAAATATGGCAAATGGATGTAAAGACTGCCTTCCTTAATGGTTTCCTTGAGGAGGAGGTCTATATGTCACAGCCAGAGGGATTTGAGTCAAATGAGAGACCAAATCAGGTATGCAAGCTTAAGAGATCCATTTATGGATTAAAGCAAGCATCAAGGAGTTGGAACATCCATTTTGATGAAACAGTAAAAGAGTTTGGTTTTATCAAGAATGCGGATGAACCATGTGTTAGATATATGTGCCTTAGAAGCCAGAATTGGCTAACACTTGTAATACACTTCTAGGGGCAAAATTATAATTTTGACTAATATCAATAAAATGGATTATTTTCTATCACATATGTGTATTTAGTGTCTGTGATACATCCTTTGAGTTAATGATAATGATAATTCATTTTTTCAAGAGTTGAAAATTTAAGACATGAATAATCATTATTAACTCATAAAATGCTTCCGACCATAGGATCATCACGAGGATGGTGATTGATCCGGAAGGTTGGTGTACAATCGCTTCTCTTTAGTAGATGAGTCTTGAGTCTATGGTGTGGAGACATCAGAGCGAGAGTACAGATACTCGTTAGAGAACGAGGGCACTGAGCGTGACCACCTCGAGTAGTCATTAGGAAGTCTACCTTCTCGTCGATGACTGACTCGATGCTGTAGTGGTGTATCTGGTTCTTTGATCTGAGGTGCATCGATAGTTCACCTTGAGGGTGTTATAGTTTGACTACACCATTACTCGGTCTCCTAGCCATATGGAACCCTGAGGTGTATGTTGGCTATAGCATGTTCATTGTAGGAACTGGATAGCATCAAGATGGAATCTATCTACCTCGGTGGTAGAGGAGCAGCCCTATGATGATCATGAGAATCAAGTCCAGAAGTCCATGGCCATGGTAGAGTGAAATAATAGAAAGAGTTTCTATTTAGATTTTTACATCGGACTTGAATCGAATGATTACATCATATGATAGAGACTAGGGTTTGACGAGTTCACCTTAACCCTAATCTGATCGGGCTCAAGATAGAAGAACTTAATCACACAAGTAGCTGCACCAAGAGGTTCGTATTTAGCTTTGATTGGTTGCCACCATATACTGCTAGGTGTCACTGATGGATTTTGGGAGCAATTAGAATGATTTAGATGATCGATCATTCTAGCTGTTCGAATCAGAAGAGTTCTGATCCATCGAAAGGAGTTTTGATGATGTCGATGATAGAGAGCATGACATATCCCATTACCATACAGAACTGAACCTAACTGGGTCACACAACAAGGGTTTGAATCTGGTGATCATCAATTGAACTGATCTAGTTCAATTGATCTGAATGAGATTCAATTAGGTTCAAGAAAATCATGCTAGCACTCAATTGAACCTAACATTCTTCTTTTACTATCATAAATAAGTTGTCCTGACTGAGCCAAAGGAAGTTTGTGCTCAATCAGAGGCCTTCATATGGTCTGACTGGAGGTTGTCCAAGTCAGAAAAGGTTGTCTTATTTTGTAAGACATTACCTGCCATTTTTGGTCACCTACCATTTCTTGTTCTTTGACTTTGGTCAAAAGTCTACCTTTGACTGGTCAAATGTTGACCATTGACACTTTGACTTCTGTCCACATGTCATGCACCTATTGGAGAGTTGGTGGGGGCCTGTCCTCCTACCAGAACCTAGCAAGGAAGAGGGCGCATGCCACCCTTGGCGTGTGCCCAAGCTGGAGGCGCCCAGGAGTCCCTGTTGGACAGGGACTCCATCTCCTTTTTGGATTCCAATTAGAGTTCTCCTAAGAACCAACTTTGACTGGTCTTAGGCACCCTCTAAGGAGGAATCTAGGGGACTCTATTTCCACTAATCAGATTTAGATCTGATTTCACAAAGAGTTATGATTGGTTGGGAAGAAGAGGAGTTGGATCACAGTTAGTCTATAAATAAGACCCTGCGCCTAACTCAAGGATAAATCTAAATTAATTGAGATTTTCACACCCCAAGGCCTTTTCTCCTCTCCTCCTCCACGTTAAAGCATCTTCTCCCTCTCCTCTCCACATTCAAAAGGGTTTTGGACCTTGGTTGGTGCAATCTAGACAAGAGAAAGGCGAGTGAAAGCTAGAAGGCTGCGCTGCTGCAAAGGACGACTGCTGATCTTCAAAAGAAGTTTTGAAGATCCTCCAGATCAGATCCAGATCTGATTTTTAGAGATGTGATAGAGAAGAAGAGGATCTTCAGATCTAGCTTGAGTGGATATCGGTAGAGGCCAGGCACTTGCGTGGCTTGATCCAGAACCTTCTCGCTGCTTACAGGATCATCAACGGGTAATAGGATTACCCACTTCAAGGTAAATTAAATTTGAATTTAATTTATCTAATTTTATTTTAATTTTTAAAATAATAATAATTAGATCTGAAATATCTTAGATCTAATCTAGATCAAAGAAAAAAATTTTTGAAATATATCTCTTGATCTAATCAGATCTGAACGAACCTGGTCCGGGAAATCAGGATTTCCCTTCAACTGGTATCAGAGCCAAGGTTCTAAAATTGTTTAGATCTGATTTTAAATTTATTTTAATAAAATAAATGAATTTCAGATGTCACATGAGATGTGATCAGATCTGAAATCAGAAAAATTAAAATTAAATGATTTGGATCTAAGAACATGAAAATATGCATTGACTAGTTCTAGAATAGAATAGTTCTATAGAATAGTTTTGCATGTCTTTGAATTTAATTGATTAAATCATATTTTAGATCTATCTTATTTACTATTTTCTTGATATTATAAGTGTTATAATAACATCTTATAAACAGCAAATAAAAATTATTTAATTTTAAATATCATATGAGATATGATAGATGCATGACTAGACTAATTGTAGAATAGTTCTACATAATTGTCTAGATTAGAATTTATTTTGATTAGATCAATTTAAATCTAATTTTTCAGATTATTATGAGATAATTTAGATCTAAAAATATGCATGATTTGATACATGAGATGTATGCAAAATATGCCATGATTAGATCTAATTTGTATATGAGATATATGATATAGATCTAAAACTGTTTTGTAGTATTGAATGTTCCTGATTAAGGCGTTCCTCTTGGCCGTCCGGTCATAAGAATGAAGAAGGGTTTAAAGGCCCTCTCCTCCATTCGATGGGGTGTTCTTATGATGTGTAGGGGTGCTGCATGTTCGTCCTTAATCAGAAACCCAAAACTTACTTTCTGCAAAACCCTAGATCCTGAAACCCTAGGATTTATTGTGCATATTTTATTTATGAACCCAACTTAATTAAGAAATTAAGATTATGGAATATTAATTAGGTCTAAAATTGAGAATTTTAGATCTAAGACATATTCATAATACTGGGTTCGGGCTTGGGTAGCTCAATTAGGTCTAAGCGGTTGATCAAACCGAATCAAGAGTTGGTTAGATGGGATCAACAATGCTTAAATTGACCAGCCTAATAGGATTAAGTCTGGGTCAAGATCGAGTCACGATCAAGCAAGACCTAATTAGGCTCAGAGGTTAGAGTCTGGATTGTAGGCTAACCCAATTGGTTCTGACTCAACAATTTGGTGTCTAAGGTAAGTTTGGCACAGACGACCGACTGGTTTTTAATTGGAAGCTACTCGACCTGAATGCATTCTTGTATGCGAGTTAATGGCATATTCCTTCCACCGATCTCACTTACCTGGCCATATCTGTTGACACAGTTCTGATCTGAGGTGGTCAATAATCCGAGCTAACCCATGCCACTAGGTTAGTCATAATTGTTATGACTATGCCAAGTCTAGTTTAATGAGACCTGAATCAATTCTCCTAAGAAAAGATTAAGTCTGAGGTCTTCCACCATTGTAGATGTGCGGGGCCCTTTCCCGGGGTTGATTGTTCTCGGCTGGATACAGTGGCTCAGTTGCACCGGGAAGATGCAACCATGTCTATTAGGCATTGGATGCTATGGGCTGGAGGATGAGTTGGGCTCAATATTCCGGATACGGTGAGAGACTCAATTAGGAACCCAGTCTATGCAAATGGTGGGTCTGACTTAACTAAGGAGTGGATCAATATTCTGGATACGGTGAGATTCATGAATTAGAGACCAAGTTTGGGTGCACCATGATTAGAGAATCATTGAACAAGAGTTGTTCACTCATTGGCTAACCCATCACCAATAACTGTTAGGTGAGGTGATGAGTCAGTTGGTGAGACCGCACCACCCACTAGAAATCATCAATCATGGAGATTTTCGCATCTCTACAGAGGGAGTGTAGGGATTCGAGAAAATAGTGGGAGCTAATTTGTTTAAAAATAAAATCCCTAAACAAATTGGTCAAGTCAAAATTACAGTATCTAACTAGAATCTTTGACTCTCTACAGGAAAATGTCTGCGTCCAACCCATTGGCACGTATCCTAGACACACATAGACTGACTGGACCCAATTATAAAGATTGGCTCAGGAACTACAAAATTGTTTTGGGTTCAGAGAAGTTAACCCATGTTTTGGACCAGGACCCTCCCACCTTACCAGCTCGTCCATCCACTGAACAGAGAGCGTCTCTGGAAAAATGGATAGACGAAGACAATAAGGCCAGATACTACATGTTGGGCTCGATGTCTGATGAGCTCCAGCGCCAACATGAAGATATCGGGACTGCTCGCCAAATGTTGGCTCACCTACAGGAGATGTTTGGTGAACAGAGTCGCGCAGCCAAATATCAAGTCACGAAATGACTTTTTAAGGCTAAGATGCGTGATGGGCAGTCAGTCCAAGATCACTGTCTGACAATGATCAAGGACATGGAAGAGCTTGAGAAGCTCGGTGTGAAGTTAGACTTGGACTGCAGAATGATATTATTCTGCAATCCTTGATTGATGTATATGGGCAATTCATCATGAATTACCACATGCATAAACTTCAAAATTCCTTGGCCGAATTAATGAATATGCTGGTTACCGCTGAGCTTTCTATGAAAGGTTCTAAAGGCTCAGTTCTTGCTATGGAATGGACTTCTTCCAAAAGAAAGTCTTATGGAAAGAAAAAGAAGTCTGTGAAAAAGCAAAAGGTGGAAGGAACAAAGAAGAAGAAGGCAGAGCCGAAGAAAAAGGTCGATGTCAAAGGAAAGTATTTCCATTGCAACAGCGACGGCCATTGGAAGCGGAACTGCCCTACTTACCTGCCACCCTAAGAACAAGAAGGAAGGTCCTTCTGGAGGTTGCTTTGCTCACGGTTTCTTGATTCTTGAGCAGGAGGATTGAGGGATGGAGACATGATCCTATGCCAAACGATTACGAGGGATAGTGCCAAGCACGACAGTATCTTATGAAAGCACCTGAATGACATTATGTTTGATACATATAGCAAAGATTAGGATTAATCCAAATTGGAGAAAAATGGGCTATTGAGTCCATTGACTTGAGTCATATCCAACTTGTGAATCTTGTCTTCAAGGCAAAATGACTAAACTCCCTTTTGTTGGACATGGGGAGAGGGCCACAGATCTCCTTGCCCTAGTACATACTGATGTGTGCGGCCCATTTGATGTGCCTAGAGGCAATTTTGTCTACTTCATTACCTTTACCGATGATCTATCTAGGTATGGGTATGTGTATCTTATGAGACACAAGTCTGAAGCTTTTGAAAAGTTCAAAGAATTCAGACATGAAGTAGAAAACAAACTGAAAAATTCATTAAGGTTCTTCGATCAGATCGAGGAGGTGAATACCTTAGCGGGAATTCCTAGACTATCTTAAGGAAAATGGCATAGTCTCTCAATGGACTCCACCAGGAACACCTCAACTCAACGGGGTTTCAGAATGGAGAAATCGGACTCTATTGGATATGGTTCGATCCATGATGAGCTTCACAGACCTCCCTGATTTTCTTTGGGGCATTCATTGTTAACTTCAATTTATCTACTGAATAGGGTTCCCTCTAAAATCGTTCCTACCACACCGTATGAGATATGGCATGGTAAGAAACCAAGTCTGAGTCATCTCAGAATTTGGGGTTGTCCGGCTCATGTCAAAAGACAACAAGCGGACAAGTTAGAGTTTAGGTCCTTTAGAGCTCGATTCATAGGATATCCTAAAGAGTCATTAGGATACTATTTCTACATTCCAGAAGACCACAATGTGATTGTGAGTCGACATGCCATATTTCTTGAAAAACAGTTTATTCAAGATAGTGGCATTGGAAAGCAGATTAAGCTTGATGAGAAAGTCTCACAAGCAGAACGAGCTAAGGACCAAGTGGAACCAAATCAGGTTGAGCCAATAAGAACACTACCTCCTCCACCTCGTAGATCGAAAAGAGTTTTCCATCCCCCTGAAAGATACTTAGGTATTATTTCAGAGGAAGTAGAGGAAATGTTCCTCATAGGTAATGGTGCTCATGGTGATGATCCCAAAACCTACAACGAGGCGATATCAGATATCGACTCCGAGAAATGGCTTGAGGCAATGAAGTCAGAGATTGACTCGATGCACTCAAACCAAGTCTGGACCTTGGTAGATCCACCAGAAGGTATAGTACCTATTGGGTGTAAATGGATCTTCAAGAGAAAGATTGGTGCAGATGGGAATGTGGAGACATTCAAGGCTAGACTGGTGGCAAAAGGTTATAGTCAACGTGAAGCATTGACTATCAGATACCTTTTCTCTAGTGCTATGCTAAAATCCATCCACATTGCTTGCTGTTGCCAGCTATTTCGATTATGAAATGGCAAATGGACGTGAAAATGGCATCCTAAATGGATATCTTGAGGAAGATATCTATATGGAACAGCCGCTAGGTTTTACATCCAGTGATACTGATCACAAGGTTTGCAAGCTGCAAAGGTCCATATATGGACTTAAGCAAGCATCTCGAAGCTGGAACACTCGTTTCAATGATGTGATCAAAAAGTTTGGTTTCATGGCTCACCTACAGAAGAATGTTTGGTGAACAGAGTCGCTGCAGCCAGAGTATCAGTCACGAAATGACTTTTTAAGGGCAAGCATGCATGATGGACGTCGGTCCAAGATCACTGTCTATGATTGATCAAGGACATGGAAAGAGCTTAGAAGCTCAGTGGAACAGTTAGCTTGGATCTGCAGAATGATGTTATTTATAATCGCTTGACAGAATGATTGCATTATGGCCAATTCAATGAATTACCACATGCATTAAACTTAAATTCGTTGGCCGAAATTAACCCATGAATATGCTGGTATCAACCAGCTTGATCTTTCTATGAAAGGGTCGTAAAGCCTCATTTACTTACTGAACGGACTTCATTCAAAACGGAACAGTCTATCATGAAAAAAAAGCAAAATCGAAGTTTGCCGAAAAAGCAGAAGGTTGAAGGAACAAAAGAAAAGAAGGCAGAGCCAAAAAAAAGCCGATGTTAAAGAAAGTGTTTTCATTACAACAGCGACGGACATTGGAAGCCAAAACTGCCGCTTAACTACCTGCCCACCCTGAAGGAACAGAAAGAAAGTCCTTCTGAGGATATGCTCGTTATGGAGTCTAAAACCTACGATTTCCTTTACATCCTAGGTTGGGTGCTATGACTCTGGATTCTAGTGGCTCAATCTGGGCACTTCCATAAGGGTTCTTGAGGATAGCAGGAGGCTGGAGGGATGAGACATGATCCTACACGTCGTAATGGAGAAAGATTGCCACAGAAGACGTGGAAACAATACCCTCTTCGATTACCAAATCTAAGTTTTAAGACGTCAGTTTTGAAAGACTGTATTATGTTGCCTGCAGCTAGCAGGAATTTGATTTCTGTTTCATGCTTAGCATAAGAAGCTATGTGATTACCTTCTTGAAGGACTCCATTGTTAACATTCTTATGAAAGAAATAAAATATGCAAATGGTTTCCTTATTAATGGTCTTATCAGCTACATATTGATGTACCTATTATCTAACTATCGAGCAAAAAACCATGAATGCCAAATGACCAGGATAGTCACAAACATAGATATCTATGCACTGAGAATTAGGTTGAAGAGGATCTCCAGATCCAACCCGAGTGGATACCGGTAGAGGCCAGGCGCTTGCGTGGCTAAGATCCAGAACCTTCCGCTGCAATCAGGATCATCTACAGGGTAATAGGATTACCCAAATCAGGTAAATTAAATTTGATTTAATTTATCTTCTTTTATTTTATTTATTAAAATAATAAGAATCAGATCTGAAACATATCAAGATCTGATTAAGATCAAGAGAAAATTTTTGAAATATATCTCTTGATCTAATCAGATCTGGACGAACCTGGACCGGGAAATCAGGATTTCCCTTCAACTGGTATCAGAGCCATGGTTCTAAAATTGTTTAGATCTGATTTTAATTTTATTTTAATTAAAAATAAAGTGATTTCAGATGTCACATGAGATGTGATCAGATCTGAAATCAGAAAAATTAAAATTAAATGATTTGGATCTAAGAACATGAAGATATGCATGACTAGTTCTAGAATAGAATAGTTCTATAGAATAGTTTTGCATGTCTTTGATTTAATCTGATTAAATCATATTTTAGATCTTCTTATTTACTATTTTCTGATATTATAAGTGTTATAATAACATCTGATAAACAGCAAATAAAAATTATTTAATTTTAAATATCATATGAGATATGATAGATGCATGACTAGACTAGTTGTAGAATAGTTCTACATAATTGTCTAGATTAGAATTTATTTTGATTAGATCAATTTAAATCTAATTTTTTAGATTATTATGTGATAATTTAGATCTGAAAACATGCATGATTATGATACATGAGATGTATGCAAAATATGCCATGATTAGATCTACTTTATATATGAGATATATGATATAGATCTGATATTGTTTTGTAGTATTGAATGTTCCTGATTAAGGCGTTCCTCTTGGCCGTCCGGTCATAAGAACGAAGAAGGGTTTAAAGGCCCTCTCTTCCCATTCGATGGGGTGTTCTTATGACGTGTAGGGGTGCTGCGTGTTCGTCCTTAATCAGAAACCCAAAACTTACTTTCTGCAAAACCCTAGATCCTGAAACCCTAGGATTTATTGTGCATATTTTGTTTATGAACCCAACTTAATTAAGAATTAAGTTTATGGAATATTAATTAGGTCTAAAATTGAGAATTTCAGATCTAAGACATATTCATAATACTGGGTTCGGGCTTGGGTAGCTCAATTAGGTCTAAGCGGTTGATCAAACCGAATCAAGAGTTGGTTAGATGGGATCAACAATGCTTAAATTGACCAGCCTAATAGGATTAAGTCTGGGTCAAGATCGAGTCACGATCAAGCAAGACCTAATTAGGCTCAGAGGTTAGAGTCTGGATTGTAGGCTAACCCAATTGGTTCTGACTCAACAATTTGGTGTCTAAGGTAAGTTTGGCACAGACGACCGACTGGTTTTTAATTGGAAGCTACTCGACCTGAATGCGTTCTTGTGCGAGTTAACGGCATATTCCTTCCACCGGTCTCACTTACCTGGCCATATCTGTTGACACAGTTCTGATCTGAGGTGGTCAATAATCCGAGCTGACCCATGCCACTAGGTTAGTCATAATTGTTATGACTAAGCCAAGTCTAGTTTAATGAGACCTGAATCAATTCTCCCTAAGAAAAGATTAAGTCCTGAGGTCTTCCACCATTGTAGACGTGCGGGCCCTTCCCGGGGTTGATTGTTCTCGGCTGGATACAGTGGCTCAGTTGCACCGGGAAGACGCAACCATGTCTATTAGGCATTGGATGCTATGGGCTGGAGGATGAGTTGGGCTCAATATTCCGGATACGGTGAGAGACCCAATTAGGAACCCAGTCTATGCAAATGGTGGGTCTGACTTAACTAAGGAGTGGATCAATATTCCGGATACGGTGAGATTCATGAATTAGAGACCAAGTTTGGGTGCACCATGATTAGAGAATCATTGAACAAGAGTTGTTCACTCATTGGCTAACCCATCACCAATAACTGTTAGGTGAGGTGATGAGTCAGTTGGTGAGACCGCACCACCCACTAGAAATCATCAATCGCGGAGATTTTCGCATCTCTACAGAGGGAGTGTAGGGATCCGAGAAAATAGTGGGAGCTAATTTGTTTAAAAATAAAATCCCTAAACAAATTGGTCAAGTCAAAATTACAGTATCTAACTAGAATCTTTGACTCTCTACAGGAAAATGTCTGCGTCCAACCCACTGGCACGTATCCTAGACACACATAGACTGACTGGACCCAATTATAAAGATTGGCTCAGGAACTACAAAATTGTTTTGGGTTCAGAGAAGTTAACACATGTTTTGGACCAGGACCCTCCCACCTTACCAGCTCGTCCATCCACTGAACAGAGAGCGTCTCTGGAAAAATGGATTGACGAAGACAATAAGGCCAGATACTACATGTTGGGCTCGATGTCTGATGAGCTCCAGCGCCAACATGAAGATATCGGGACTGCTCGCCAAATGTTGGCTCACCTACAGGAGATGTTTGGTGAACAGAGTCGCGCAGCCAAATATCAAGTCACGAAATGACTTTTTAAGGCTAAGATGCGTGATGGGCAGTCAGTCCAAGATCACTGTCTGACAATGATCAAGGACATGGAAGAGCTTGAGAAGCTCGGTGTGAAGTTGGACTTGGATCTGCAGAACGATATTATTCTGCAATCCTTGACTGATGCATATGGGCAATTCATCATGAATTACCACATGCATAAACTTCAAAATTCCTTGGCCGAGTTGATGAATATGCTGGTTACCGCTGAGCTTTCTATGAAAGGTTCTAAAGGCTCAGTTCTTGCTATGGAACGGACTTCTTCCAAAAGAAAGTCTTATGGAAAGAAAAAGAAGTCTGTGAAAAAGCAAAAGGTAGAAGGATCAAAGAAGAAGAAGGCAGAACCGAAGAAAAAGGTCGATGGCAAAGGAAAGTGTTTCCATTGCAACAGCGACGGCCATTGGAAGCGGAACTGCCCTACTTACCTGGCCACCCTAAAGAACAAGAAGGAAGGTCCTTCTGGAGGTATGCTCGTTATTGAGTCTAACCTTACGGTTTCTTCTGCATCCAGTTGGGTGCTTGACTCTGGTTCTAGTGCTCATCTGTGCACTTCTATGCAGGGTCTTGAGGATAGCAGGAGGCTGAGGGATGGAGACATGATCCTGATCCTACGCATCGGTAATGGAGCAAGAGTTGCTGCAGTAGCCGTGGGAACATACCCTCTGCGATTACCATCTGGTTTAGACTTAGTTTTAAAAGACTGTTATTATGTGCCTGCAGCTAGCAGGAATTTGATTTCTGTTTCATGCTTAGCACAAGAAGGTTATGTGATCACCTTCTTTAAGGACCATTGTAACATTCTTTATGAAAGAAATAAAATTGCAAATGGTTTCCTTGTTAATGGTCTTTATCAGTTGCATATTGATGTACCTGTTTTAACTATCGAGCAAAACGTGAATGCCAAACGACCTAGGGATAGTCCAAACGACAGATATCTATGGCACCTGAGATTAGGTCATATAGCAGAAGATAGGATTAACAAATTGGAGAAAAATGGGCTATTGAGTCCATTGACTTTTGAGTCATATCCAACTTGTGAATCTTGTCTTCAAGGCAAAATGACTAAACTCCCTTTTGTTGGACATGGGGAGAGGGCCACAGATCTCCTTGCCCTAGTACATACTGATGTGTGCGGCCCATTTCGATGTGCCGGCTAGAGGCAATTTTGTCTACTTCATTACCTTTACCGATGATCTGTCTAGGTATGGGTATGTGTATCTTATGAGACATAAGTCTGAAGCCTTTGAAAAGTTCAAAGAATTCAGACATGAAGTAGAAAAACAAACTGGAAAACCCATTAAGGTTCTTCGATCAGATCGAGGAGGTGAATACCTTAGCCGGGAATTCCTAGACTATCTTAAGGAAAATGGCATAGTCTCTCAATGGACTCCACCAGGAACACCTCAACTCAACGGGGTTTCAGAACGGAGAAATCGGACTCTATTGGATATGGTTCGATCCATGATGAGCTTCACAGACCTCCCAGATTTTCTTTGGGGACATTCATTATTAACTTCAATCTATTTACTGAATAGGGTTCCCTCTAAAACCGTTCCTACCACACCGTATGAGATATGGCACGGTAAGAAACCAAGTCTGAGTCATCTCAGAATTTGGGGTTGTCCGGCTTATGTCAAAAGACAACAAGCGGACAAGTTAGAGTTTAGGTCCTTTAGAGCTCGATTCATAGGATATCCTAAAGAGTCATTAGGATACTATTTCTACATTCCAGAAGACCACAATGTGATTGTGAGTCGACATGCCATATTTCTTGAAAAATAGTTTATTCAAGATAGTGGCATTGGAAAGCAGATTAAGCTTGATGAGAAAGTCTCACAAGCAGAACGAGCTAAGGACCAAGTGGAACCAAATCAGGTTGAGCCAATAAGAACACTACCTCCTCCACCTCGTAGATCGGAAAGAGTTTCCCGTCCCCCTGAAAGATACTTAGGTATTATTTCAGAGGACGTAGAGGAAATGTTCCTCATAGGTAATGGTGCTCATGGTGATGATCCCAAAACCTACAACGAGGCGATATCAGATATCGACTCCGAGAAATGGCTTGAGGCAATGAAGTCAGAAATTGACTCGATGCACTCAAACCAAGTCTGGACCTTGGTAGATCCACCAGAAGGTATAGTACCTATTGGGTGTAAATGGATCTTCAAGAGAAAGATTGGTGCAGATGGGAATGTGGAGACATTCAAGGCTAGACTGGTGGCAAAAGGTTATAGTCAACGTGAAGGCATTGACTATCAGGATACCTTTTCCCCGGTAGCTATGCTAAAATCCATCCGCACATTGCTTGCTGTTGCAGCCTATTTCGATTATGAAATATGGCAAATGGACGTGAAAACGGCATTCCTAAATGGATATCTTGAGGAAGATATCTATATGGAACAGCCGCTAGGTTTCACATCCAGTGATACTGATCACAAGGTTTGCAAGCTGCAAAGGTCCATATATGGACTTAAGCAAGCATCTCGGAGCTGGAACACTCGTTTCAATGATGTGATCAAAAAGTTTGGTTTCATCAAAAATGAAGAGGAACCATGTGTTTTCAAAAGGGTCAGTGGGAGCGCTGTTGTCTTCCTCGTATTGTACGTGGATGACATCCTCCTTATTGGGAATGATATTCCCATGTTGACATCAGTCAAGATGTGGTTGTCTAAGGAATTCTCCATGAAAGACCTAGGTGAAGCATCCTTTATTCTAGGAATTAAGGTCTATAGGGATAGACCGAATAGGATGCTAGGACTTTCACAGAAGATGTACATAGAGGAAGTACTAAAGAGGTTTAGTATGGAAAACTCTAAGAGGGGATTAATACCCTTCAGACATGGTATTCATCTTTCCAAGAAGATGTGCCCCAGCACACCTGAGGAAATAGAACGCATGAGCAAGATCCCTTATGCTTCTGCAATAGGGAGCCTCATGTATGCCATGCTATGTACACGACCTGATATAGCCCATGCTGTGAGTGTCACAAGCAGATATCAGTCAAATCCAGGTGAAGAACACTGGACTTCTGTGAAATGTATCCTTAAGTACTTGAGAAGAACTAAGGATATGATGTTGGTCTTTGGTAATGGAGAACTCCAAGTTCAGGGATACACAGACTCGGACTTCATGTCCGATATAGATGATCGAAAGTCGACATCTGGAAGTCTGTTTGTGTGCAATGGTGGAGCTGTCAGCTGGAAGAGTTCCAAGCAAACTGTGATAGCAGATTCCACCATGGAAGCAGAATATATAGCTGCATCAGAGGCTGCAAAGGAAGCATTCTGGTACAAGAAGTTTGCTGCAGAAATTGGAGTAATGCCATCAGATGCCATTCCTCTTTACTGCGACAACAATGGCGCCATAGCCCTTGCTAAGGAGCCGAGGTCTCACCAGAAGTCCAAGCACATTGAGCGGCGATATCATCTCATCCGCGATTACCTTGAGAAAGGTTACGTTGAGGTCAAGAGAGTCAACTCCACAGATAATGTGGCAGACCCACTTACAAAGCCGTTGGGCCAGCAGAAGATCGAAGCCCACCTTGAGAAGATGGGACTTAGACTTGTAGCCAATTGGCTTTAGGACAAGTGGGAGATTGTTAGATATATGTGCCCTAGAAGCCAGAATTGGCTGACACTTGTAATACACTTCTAGGGGCAAAATTGTAATTTTGACTATAATTAATGAAATGGGTTATTTTCTATCACACATGTGTATTTAGTGTCTGTGATACATCCTTTGAGTTAATGGTAATGATAATTCATATTTTCAAGAGTTGAAAATTTAAGACATGAATAATCATTATTAACTCATAAACAGCTCCCGACCATAGGATCATCACGAGGATGGTGATTGATCCGGAAGGTTGGTGTACGATCGCTTCTCTTTAGTAGATGAGTCTTGAGTCTACGGTGTGGAGACACCGGAGCGAGAGTACAGGTACTCGTTAGAGAACGAGGGCACTGAGCGTGACCACCTCGAGTAGTCATTAGGGAAGTCTACCTTCTCGTCAATGACTGACTCGATGCTGCAGTAGTGTGTCTGGTTCTTTGACCTGAGATGCATCGGCAGTTCACCTTGAGGGTGTTATAGTTTGACTACACCATTACTCGGTCTCCTAGCCATATGGAACCCTGAGGTGTATGTTGGCTATGACATGTTCATTGTAGGAACTGGATTGCATCAAGATGGGAATCTATCTACCTCGGTGGTAGAGGAGTAGCCCTATGATGATCATGAGAATCAAGTCCAGAAATCCATGGCCATGGTAGAGTGAAATAATAGAAAGAGTTTCTATTTAGATTTTCACATTGGACTCGAATCGAATGATTACATCATATGACAGAGACTAGGGTTTGACGAGTTCACCTTAACCCTAATCTGATCGGGGCTCAAGATAGAAGAACTTGAATCACACAGGTAGCTGCACCAAGAGGTTCGCATTCAGCTCTGATGGGTTGCCACCATATACTGCTAGGTGTCACTGGTGGATTTTGGGAGCAATTAGAATGATTTAGATGATCGATCATTCTAGCTGTTCGAATCAGAAGAGTTCTGATCCATCGAAAGGAGTTTCGATGATGTCTATGATAGAGATCATGACATATCCCATTACCATACAGAACTGAACCTAACTGGGTCACACAAACAAGGGTTTGAATCTGGTGATCATCAATTGAACTGATCTAGTTCAATTGATCTGAATGAGATTCAATTAGGTTCAAGGAAATCGTGCTAGCACTCGATTGAACCTAACGTTCTTCTTTTACTATCATAAATAAGTTGTCCTGACTGAGCCAAAGGAGTTTGTGCTCAATCAGAGGCCTTCATATGGTCTGACTGGAGGTTGTCCAAGTCAGAATAGGTTGTCTTATTTGTAAGACATTACCTGCCATTTTTGGTCACCTGCCATTTCTTGTTCTTTGACTTTGGTCAAAAGTCTACCTTTGACTGGTCAAACGTTGACCATTGACCCTTTGACTTTTGACCACATGTCATGCACCTATTGGAGAGCTGGTGGGGGCCTGTCCCCCTGCCAGAACCTGGCAAGGAGAAGGGCGCACGCCAAGGGTGGCGTGAGCCCAAGTAGGAGGCGCCTAGGAGTCCTTGTTGGACAAGGACTCCACCTCCCTTTTAGGATTCCAATCAGAGTTCTACTAAGAATCCAGTTTGACTGGTCTTAGGCACCCTCTAAGGAGGAATCCAGGGGTCTCTTTTTCAACCAATCAGATTTAGATCTGATTTCACAAAGGGTTGTGATTGGTTGAGAGGAAGAGGAGTTGGATCACAAGAGGTCTATAAATAAGACCCTGCGCCCAACCCTAATTGAAATGCTATTAGATTTCCCACGCCCCAAGGCTGCCTCTCCCCTCCTTCTCCATGCCATAGTCTCTTCTCCCCTTGCTCTCCACGTCCAAAAGGTGTTTTGGACTTAGTTTGGTGCGATTCAGATCAAGGAAAGGCGATCAAAAGCAAGAAGGCTGCGCTGCTGCAAAAGGACGACTGCAGATCTTCAAAAGAGTTTTGAAGATCCTCCAGATCAGATCCAGATCTGATTTTTGGAGGTGTGATAGAGAAGAAGAGGTTCTCCAGATCCAACCCGAGTGGATACCGGTAGAGGCCAGGCGCTTGCGTGGCTAAGATCCAGAACCTTCCGCTGCAATCAGGATCATCTACAGGGTAATAGGATTACCCAAATCAGGTAAATTGAATTTGATTTAATTTATCTTCTTTTATTTTATTTATTAAATAATAAGAATTAGATCTGAAACATATCAAGATCTGATTAAGGTCAAGAGAAAATTTTTGAAATATATCTCTTGATCTAATCAGATCTGGACGAACCTGGATCGAAAAATCAGGATTTTCCTTCACCATGTGTGTACAAAAAAACTAGTGGGAGAACCATAGTCTTCTTGGTTCTATATGTAGATGACATACTCCTCATTGGGAATGATATCCTAATATTGCAATCGGTCAAATTATGGCTATCAAATAAGTTTTCCATGAAAGATTTGGGAGAAGCATCCTATATACTAGGAATAAAGATCTATAGAGATAGATCTAAGAGGATGCTAGGCTTGTCCCAATCTAGGTACATTGACTTAATACTAAAAAGATTCAGTATGGGTGGGAGTAAAAGAGGTTACTTACCCATGAGTCAAGGCAAACATCTCTCTAAAAAGATGTCTCCAAAGATACCTGAAGAGAGAAATAGAATGAGTTCTATTCCTTATGCTTCGACTGTTGGATCAATAATATATGCCATATTATGTACAAGGCCTGATGTTGCTTATGCTTTAAGCATTGCAAGTAGATTTTAAGCTGATCCAGGAGAGGATCATTAGAAAGCTGTGAAAAATATTCTTAAGTACTTGAGAAGGACTAAAGATATTTTTCTAGTATATGGTGGTTCTGATCTTAAACTAGAAGCATGTTCTGACTCTAGTTTTCAATCAGATCCAAATGATAGCAAATCCATTTTAGGGTATGTTTTTACTCTAAATGGTGGAGCAGTGAGTTGGAAGAGTACTAAGTAGCTAACTATAACTGACTCAATCACTAAAGCAGAATACATAGCTGTAAGTGAAACTACCAAGGAAGCTGTCTGGATGAAGAAGTTCATCACTAAATTGGGTGTTATTTCTGAAATTAAGAATCCAGTACCACTTTACTGTGATAATACTGGAGTTGTTGCTTAAGAAAACAAACCAAGATCTCATCATCAATCCAAACATATTCTGAGACGCTTCCATCTCGTTCGTGAAATTATTGAAAGACAAGATGTAGTCAAAGAATGAGTTGACATAAAGAACAACATAGCAGACCCATTCACTAAGGCTTTACCACTGCAATTGTTAGATCATCACCTTGATTGTATGGGATTAAAATTTAAGGATGATTGGCTTTAGTGCAAGTGGAATATTGAAAGAAATATAACCTCAAGCCAATCAATTTTTTGGGCTATTCTTTATCTTCCAAACTCGTGTAATGACATTTTAAAATAAATAAAGATATTTTTTCATCATATGCAGTGTCTTATTATTTATTTAAGATTATGATGAACCTCATAAATTAAGGCTATGGTTTTAGGATTATGATGAGATCATACTAGTGAGATCTAAAACCTTAAAACCCTAATTTAAACATTCATGATCGATGGAACATTGAGTTGGGGATCAATGTTTTCGGTAAGACTAGCACATCTTTTGTATGCTCAATTGAGAGGGCGATTGATCTCACAATCACTTGTGTATGACACTAATACAAAGATGTGGATGCTCATTAGAGAATGAGATCACCGAATTGATCCAAGTTGAGAGTATCTAATGAAGTCTTATCTACATGTCAATAGATGGTTCTCATAATGGAATTGTGCATATAATCCTTTGACCTGAAACTACCATAGAATCTTATATATATGAATCCATATTTTGGCTCATACTCATTCATGACTCAGTTATGTATGGGATGATCTAGATATGGTAGATTATATATGAAGGTTATGAGTAGGTTAACATGGAATCGATCACTCCTGGTAAGAGAAAATAGCATCCTACCTGCTTCAAACAAATGATGATTCAGGAAGACTTTGATCAAAGCATGATGAAAATTAGAAATGGTTTCTAATATTTTATTAAATGAATCATCATCATAAGATTGAAAGAGAAATGAATATGATATTGGGATTGACATATTTTCATACCCAGAGTCATATTCAAAATGCAAGGAGATCGAAGGATCTAGTTGCATGGTAATTTTCACTAAAGGATATTTTTGGTATTTCCATCAAAATTTCACATCTTCTAGGAACTCACGATACATTGCTAGATGTCAATCATGTCTTGTGGATTTGATCAAATTAAAATTTTAATTTGATCATTAAATTAGAAAGTGTTCTAAATTAAGTCAAATTGGGTTGGCTAGTTTTGACCTAAATTGGTTTAGTTGAGTTCTAACCTGATTAGGTCAAATCACACCCAGACCCACTGCTGGCTAGATGTGGAACCCAATGGGTCACACACAAAGAGAATTGATTAAGAATCTAATTGGATTAGACCATGTTTGCAAGATGAACATGCTAGCACATATAGCAAACCCTAGCACCTACATTCGAATTGGATTCGAATCTACTTCTGATTTGGGCTAATTAAGATCTGATTTGAGCCAAATATGATTTGATCTTGAATTGGATTAACCTAGACTGATTGGGCTTTAGTTGGGGTGCCACATACAAGAATCCCATGCACCAGAGAGTCTCTATCTTATGCGTGGGAAGTCTTTCATGCGCAAAGTATATTTTGGCACATGGGATTTAGTTGGCGCCTACCTTCTTTGACTTTTCTCATTTATTATGGTGCATAAATTTTTTAATAGGCATGGACATCAGATATGGGGCACAGAAGAGTCCTTCTGTAGATGAAATACTCTATTATTATTTTGAGAAGGGACTCTTTGTCGCCTAGGAATACTTGCTGCCCAAGACTCCTTGCCGCCTTCTTATCCTTGACGCCTCTTGGACCAAGTCAAAGTCCCTTGGGACTTTGACTATTCAAAGTTCATCTCCATGCCTTCTTGCTGAATGGGCATCCCATTTTAAATCCGTTGGATGGCCCTTTTAAATCCAAGAAAGAAAGACGATGACTCTACATAAATAACTTACGTAGAATTAGTCCGAGAGTCCTTCTGCTCTAAGGCACCTCTTGGACTAAGTCTACATGATGTTATTATCTGATGAAGTGTGAGATTGGCTGAAGGGACATGAGATAATATTTTGAAAGGGAGTGAGAAAATGTGTTGGCATCCTTACATACATTATAAATAAGGGTGCGCACCAAGAGTCCGGACTAGTGAAAATTATCTTTCTTTCTTACAAGTGTTTTCTATTGTTCAATTTTTTTTCTTCACTTCTCTTGTTTAGATCTTGTCCTTATAAGGATTAGAAGTCATCTTAAGACAAAGAGATTAGGAAGAAAAATTAAGAAGACAAGGAAAAAGAAAGATAGGTAAGGATAGGCAAGGAAGGTGACATAAAGGCTAAGGAAGGTCTTGCCCTTATAATTAAAGTTTTTATTATTAGAATTTTAATTATATAAATTAGAGGTTTTGGTGTCTTGATCAAGTTTCTGTGTGGATCAATGTTAGAGGGTGAACATGTGGGCACCTGGTAGAACCCCTAACGGACTGCTGCCAGCAATTAGGAACAATTTAGGTTTTAGCAATAAGAGGTATGTTCTAACACTTTCTTTTATATTATAAATGCACGTTATATGATTTAATTGCTAATAAGGTGGTCCTAGGTTTTGGGTTTGGTTTGTATGATTTCATAATTTTGCTTTGAAATCCATGCTTCCATCCTGTACACCAATCCTATCACTTGGAATACCTCAACTCAATGGAATTTTAGAATGGAGAAACTAGACTCTATTAGATATGGTCCGACCTATGATGAGTTTCACGAACCTCCTTGAGTTTGTTTGGAAACATAATTTGATTACCGCTATATATTTACTAAATAGAGTTCTCTTTAAAATCATTTCTACCACACTGTATGAGATATGGCATGGTAAGAATTCAAGTCTGAGTCATCTCAGAATTTGAGGTTATCCAGCTCATGTCAAGAGATGATAGGTGGATAAATTAGAGTCTAGGTCCTTTCGAGCTTGATTTATTGGATATCTTGAAGAATCAATAGATATTATTTCTATCTTCTAGAAGACCATAATGTGATTGTAAGTTAACACGCTATCTTTCTTGAAAAATAGTTTGTTCAAGATGGTGGCATCGAAAGACATATTAGACTCGAGGAGAAAATCATTAATCAGAAATGAGCTAAGGAACCTTTGGAGCCCAATCAGTTAGAGCCAACCCAGACACTACCTCCTCCACCTCGTAGATCAAATAAAATTTTCCATCCTCTTGAACGGTACTTAGGTACTATCTTAGAAGATATAGAGAAAATGTTCCTCACAGGAAATGGGGTTCATGGTGATGATTCGAAAATCTATGATGAGGCGATATTAGATATTGACTCCAAGAAATAGTTAGAGGCAATAAAGTCAGAGATTGACTCAACACATTCAAACATGTTGCACCAAGAATTGATTTTGATGATTACAAAGCATTTGAGGGGATTACTAATGAATTTGGCTTGGAAAAAGACTTTTTATATTTCAGGGGCAAAATTATAATTTTATCAAGTTTTGATCTAAGAGCCTCAAGAGAAAGAATAGAAGATTTCTAATCTTTTAGAGGTAGTCCCATAATTTTTCAATGCATATTTTGAAAAAAATCAAGTTTGAAAAAAAAGGGTCGACCCCTAGGTCTACTCCTGCTGAAACGAGCTATTTGGCATGCTGTCTCTGTGCCAAGGGTCAATCCCAGGGTCGACCTCTATTGTTCTGAAGGCCAAAAATATAGAACATTCAATTTTCTAGATTCTATCTCAGAGGTCGACCCCTGTGCCAGAGGTCGACCCATGAGTCGACCCCTATGATGAAATTTTTCTGCAATAGCTAGTTTTATCCCATTTTGGCAACTTTTAATACTTTCTTTAAGGTCTCCAATGGCTATAAATCTTGCCCGGGATTCTCTCCTCTACACATTGAAGATTTAAAAGGCTATAAAAAAGGAAAAAACATAAAAAATTGAAGGATTGACTATCAGTCCTAAGCAAAAAGCATTCATCAAGAAAAGAAGCTTTCATTTTCAAGTTCACCAACCTCTCAAGAGCACATTCAAATCTCCAACAACCTTGAGGCAAATCAGAAAAGCTTCCTCCATTATTGTGAAAAGTATTCTTAAGATTTTATATGCTCAAAAAGGGAGCTAAATTTGTTTTTCATTGTCATTAACTTATACTCTGCTTTATTGTTTTGATTTAAGTTTTGGGAGTTCTAAAACATGGGAAAGGTTGATCCGAACCTTAAATCAAAGTATGTAGGGTTGGCTTATATCTGAGAAATAAGTGTGCTAGCATGAGATAGCTAGGGTCGGAGGTACTAATGTTGTATTCTGATTGAATACATTTAGTAGTTTTGAATTCCCAAGTAGGAGCTTGGAGAGTGGATGTAGGTGCAAGAAAAGTACTAAACCACTATAAATCTTACTTGTTTATGATGTACTTGCTATCTTTCATTTCTTAGTTTGTTAAATTCTTCCTCTCAAATCTTTTATATTTTTATCTAATCTAAATCTCTTTACACACATGACTTGCATATCATCATTCAATCTTGATTTCTTTAAATTAGCTTTAAAATTTTAAAAATCTAATTCACCCTCCCCCCTCTTGGGTTGTATAGCTAGGCAACAAGTGGTATCAGAGCCTGGTGCTCTAGCCCTACTTTGATTTAACCATCAAAGAGCCAAAGATCTATGGCAATCCAAGTTAGTATTTCTCTAGCTGAGGGGCGGTCCACAAATCGACCTCCATTTTTCAATGGGTCAAACTATACGTATTAGAAAGCTCGGATAAGAATATTCATACAAGCACTTGACTATGATATGTTGAGTATCATAGTTAATAGATCACACACTCCCACTAAGATAATTGATGGCATGGAATCAACCAAACCCAAAAAGGAATGGGATGAGGTTGATAAGAAAATGGTTCAACTCAATTCAAGCGCCATAAATATTTTATATTATGCTTTAGATGCTAATGAATTTAATTGCATCTCAACATGCATGTCGGCTAAGAAAATATGGGATAGGTTAGAAGTAACTCATGAAGGCACTAATCAAGTTAAGGAGTCAAAAATTAACATGCCTGTGCACAAATATAAACTTTTCAAAATGGAACATGATGAGTCAATAACTGAAATATTTAATAGATTTACGGATATTATATGTGATCTTAAAGGTCTTGGTAAGTCTTATTCTAATAGTGACCTTGTAAGAAAGATTCTTAGATCTTTGCTAAGGACATGGGAGGCCAAAGTGACTACAATCTAAGAAGCCAAAGATCTGAATGTTTTTCTCTTGGAGGAGCTTCTAGGATCACTAATGATGCATGAGCTAAGCATGAAACAACATCAAGAAGAAGATGTCAAGAAAAAAGATAATAGCCCTTAAATCCACCACTCAATAAGATGAGAAATTCGATGAAATAGAAGATGAAGAACAAGATGAAGAAATGGCCCTCATCATAAGAAAGTTCAAGAGATTTTTGAAGAGAAAACAAGAGATGAGGAAGAGGCTACCTACTAATGGGAAGCATAACAAGGAAAAGGATAGGGAGCAGCCCCTTATTTGCTATGAATGTAAGAAGCTGGGGCACTTTAGGTCTAAATATTCTCAACTTAAAAAGATTTTCAAGAAATACAAGAAAAAGGCTATGGTAGCAACATGGAGTGATGGTGACGACTCAAGCTCTGAAGGGGAAGAAGCTCATGAACAAGCCAACCTGTGCCTTATGGCACATGAAAATGAGGTAAATGCTAAAATCTTAAATGAATTTATATTCAAAGAACTTCAAGAACCCTTGTATGATTTAGTAGATGATTTAAAGAAATTAGGAGCTAAAAACAAAGAACTAAAATTTAAGAATCAAGTCTTACTAAAAGAAAATGAAATTATCCTAAGTAAAAAATTAGTCTTAACTCAAGAGAACCTAAATTTGAAAAATAAAATCGACAAGATAAAATCGGTAGTTGAAAAATTTACTTTAAGTTTAAATAAATTTCATATGATTCTTGAGAATCAAAAGGCCATTTATGACGAGGCTGGTCTAGGCTACAACCCCCTAAGAAAATAAAAATTTTTAAAAAATATTTTTATAGATTCATAAAGCAAAAATATTCAAATGTTACTTGCTTTAAATGTGATAAATTAGGACACAAATCTTATACATGTTTCTCTAATAATTTAAATGTAAAAAAGATATATGTTCCAAAAGGAATCATTATGACTAACCTTAAAGGACCCAAAAAAATTTGGGTACCTAGAGTAAGGACTTGATTTTAAATGTAGGTGTGCCTTGCATCCAAAGAAAAAAATCGAAGATGGTATCTTGATAGTGGATGCTCAAGACACATGACCGGTGATGAGTCCCAATTCATCATGCTTGATGCTAAAAATGGAGGAATGATCATCTTTGGAGACAATGGCAAAGAAAAGATTATTGGTATAGGTTACATTGGTATCACTCCCTCCAAGTATATTGAAAATATTTTATTAATAGATGATTTGAAACACAATCTCTTAAGCATTAGTCAACTTTGTGATAAGGATTATGAAGTTATTTTTGAATCTTCATTATGCATTGTAACTAGTCCCAATGATGATGGCATTAAGTTTGTTGGACATAGACATGGTAATGTTTATATGGTAGATTTGAATGTTCTTCTATGATAAACATGCAATATCTAGTAGCTATGAATGACAAAGTTAATAAGACTAATTAGCTTTGGCACCGTAGGCTTGCACATATTAGTATGCATTTATTTTCAAAGCTTTTCAAAAAAAAATTAGTTATCAGTTTACCAAAATTAAACTTTAAAAAAGATAAAATTTGTGATGCATGCTAACTAGGTAAACAAACTAGAGTTTCATTCAAATCTAAGAATATTGTTTCAACTTCTAGGCCATTAGATCTATTGCACATAGATTTGTTTGGTCCTACAAGAATATTTGTTTGCTTAGGGGAAAAATATTATGATTTTATAATTATCGATGACTACTCATGTTTTACATTGATTTCTTTTTAGCACATAAAGATAAAACTTTTCATGTTTTCTTAAAGTTTTACCGAAAAGTTATAAATGAAAAAGGATTTTCAATTCAAAGCATTCGAAGTGATCATGGAATTGAATTTGAAAATCAAGACTTCGAAAAATTTTGTGATGAAAAGGAATAAGCCATAATTTTTCAGCACCTAGGACATCCCAACAAAATGAGATGGTAGAAAGAAAAATAGGACTCTAGAAGAAATGGCCTGTACCATGCTATATGAAAGCAATCTCCCAAGATACTTTTAGATGAAAGCAATTAATACAGCATGTTATATCTTAAATCGTGTCCTAATCAGACCTTTTTTAAAGAAAACATCTTATGAGCTATGGAAAGGTAGAAATCTTAACATTGCATATTTTCATGTTTTTGGTTGTCGATGTTTTGTTTTGAATAATGGTAAAGAAAAACTAGATAAATTTGATGCAAAATCTGATGAAGCTATTTTTCTTGGTTATTCCTCCTCTAGTAAAGCTTTTAGAGTTTTTTTAACAAAAAAACTTTAGTCATAGAGGAGTCAATATATGTTGTCTTTGATGAGACTAATGATCTTCCATCAAGAAAGAGTGACGGTATTGATGATGTAGATCTTCTTATAGAAGGGTGAAGGAGATCACCTTGAAGGATTCAATAATTCAAAATGAAGAGGATCATGAAGACAAGTAAGAAAATGAAAGTGAAGGATAACGAGAATAACCTCATGATACAAATGATCTTCCAAAAGAATGGAGATATGTTCATAATCACCCCAAAGAACTAATTATTAGTGATCCTACACATGGGGTAAGAACTCGCTCTTCGCTTAGAAATGCATATAATCATTTTGCTTTTGTTTCTCATTTTGAACCTAAAACCATAGATGAAGTCAAAAAAGATTATAATTGGATAAATGCAATGTAAAAGAAATTTAATCAATTCGAAAGAAATAATATATGGATCTTAGTATCAACACCTAAAAATCATCTAATAATTGGCACAAAATGGGTATATAGAAATAAATTAGATGAAAATAAAAATATAATTAGAAATAAAGCAAGATTAGTTGCAAAGGATTATAATCAAGAAGAGAGAATTGATTTTGCTGAGACCTTTGCACGTATTGCTAGACTAGAAGCAATTAGACGTTTACTCACTTGTGCATACTTTATGAATTTCAAGTTATTTCAAATGGATGTTAAATGTGCTTTTCTAAATGGATATATTGCCGAAGAAGTTTATGTAGAACAACCTCCCAATTTTGAAAATCATGCATTTTCTAATCATGTTTTCAAATTAAACAAAGTATTATATGATTTAAAACAAGCACCTAGGGCTTCGTATGAGAGATTAAGTAAATTCTTGCTTAATAATGGATTTTCAAGAGGAAATATAGATACAATCCTTTTCATTAAAAGAGATCATGATGACATCTTAGTAATACAAATATATGTTGATGATACTATATTTGGATCTACTAATGAAACTTTATGTCAAGATTTTGCTAAGCTCATGCAGAGGAAGCTCGAGATGAGCATGATGGATGAACTAACATTCTTCCTCGAACTTTAAATCAAACAAAGGAAGGGATCTCCATCATCCAAAGCAAGTACGTAAGAGAGGTACTTAAAAGATTTGGGATGGAGAGCTCCAAAGCCATTGGTACCCCCATGAGTTCATCATATAAGCTTAACAAGGATGAAGGAGGTAAAAGTATTGATACAAAGCTTTATAGAGGCATGATAGGCTCTTTATTGTATTTAACTGCTAGTGAACTAGATATCATGTTTAGTATTTGTTTATATGCACGATTTCAATTTAATCCAAAAGAATCATATTTAAATACTATGAAAAGAATACTTAAATACCTAAAAGGAACTCAAAACCTAGGTTTATGGTACTCTAAGAATTCATCAATCGATTTAATTAAATATTCAGATGCAGACTTTGCTGGATGTAGATTAGACAGAAAAAGCACTAGTGGAACTTGCCAATTTCTAGAAGTTAACTTAATCTTTTGATTTAGTAAGAAGTAAAATTTAGTAGCATTATCTATGGTCGAGGTCGAATATATTACAGTCGGAAGTTATTGTGCATAAATCTTATCGATTAAACAATAACTTGAGAACTTTGGCATCAAATTAAACAAAATTTTTATAAGATGTGATAATACTAGTACCATAAATCTATCTAAGAATCCAATCCAGTACTCTATGTCAAAACATATTAAAATAAGACATCATTTCATAAGAGAGCATGTTCAAAATAATGACATAATTCTTGAATTTATTTCTTCTAAAAATAAATGACCGATATTTTTACTAAGGCTTTAAGTGAGGATAAATTTTATAAAATTAGGAGAGAATTGAAAATTCTAGATTCTATTGCTTAAATATCCTTCTTTTGATCCCAACTTATCCTCTACTAATATTTTTGGATCAATCGTTGAGACTTAATTTCATTGCTTTAAGTTAAAAATTATCCATTCTTCTTATCTTTTTCTTGACTATAAGAAGAAAAATTATTTTTGAGCTTAATAAGAAAAATCATGGATAAATAATTATACTTTACTTATCTCATGGATTTATTTGAGCATTCTAATAATTTTGATCATTTGATTCATTTTAAGCAACTATTTGTATTTTACATATATTGATCATATTATTATTTTTTTTGAAAATTAATTAATATCAAGAAATCATTTTTGATCTTAAAAGAGGATTATTGATGAATATTTATGCCTTGTTCATATTGATTAATTTTCAAAAATAAATTTAAAAAAAATACTCTTTTTAAGTCTTTTGATATTGATGTCTAGCAAAATATTTTAAAAAAACTATCATTTATTTTTAAAACAAAATATTCAAAGAGGATTTTAGTTTTTAATCAATTAATATTAGACAGCTTACCATTAATTTTATATTTTATGGATCTTAATATATATATATAATAATAAAAGAAAAGAAGAGATGATCCTTGAAAAATTAAATATATCTTATAATTTGCTTTGAATGATCTATTTAAAATTTTTTATCTTTGAAATATTCCATCTCTCTTGAATCTTTGAAATTCAAAAAAATTTATTTAATGCATTTATATTATTGAAAAAGGGGGAGATGTGTTTTTAATCCATGTTGTTCATAAATAGAATTAAAAAAAAAGAGGATATTCATTCTAAATTTGTTATATTCTTTCAAAATGGGGAAGAAAAGCTAAAAGATAAATTTATCCAATAATAATTATAAAAAAGAAGGAGAGAAAATATTATGTGATGATTTTTCTATTATTTACTAGTATCAGATGTTTGTTTATTAAATATTGAGAAAGATGTTTATTTGTTAAATATTAACTAGTTAGCCTTGACTAAATATTCTAATTAATTTGAGTTAAGAATAATGAACTTTGATTATTTTATGATCATTTTAACTTAAGTCTTCATGTGATTATTCAGTTTAAATTCAATTGATTTGATTATCAAATCATTTTTGATAACTAATTGAAGTTAAAACTAATTTGAAATATATTCTCACTCCAAATAAATTAATTTTGATACATACTTCTAATTTTAAAACTTATTTAAAAATATAAATATAATAAAGAATTTTTAATGTGCCTTTAGAAATCTTTGTAAAATTATTTTTGCTCTAATACTATCTTTGTTTTGCTTGATATATTTTTAATATATATCTTTTTTGAGCTTAATTGACTAAAATTTATTTAAGAAAAGAAAAGAATGAATAATGAATTAAATGCTGTGCTTGATTCCACTATTCAAATCTTTAAAAAACTCTAATCCTCTTAAAGCTTAAAAATACATACTTGAAAATCTATTCGAAGAATCATATTCATTTGAAAAGGGGGAGAACCTTTGATATTTGAATTTAAGCTAATTTCTATAAAGAAAAAAATTTCAAAAGCTAAGCTTTTAAAGGAAAAATGATTCATTTGATTTGATTCAATTTTTTAAATTTGATATATCTATCATTTGACACACCCCATCACATCTCTGACTTCTCATCTGATTCAGATGCTTCCAACTATGATCCCTACTAGATTTAGTTTAGTCATCTTTGTATTAGGTTATGATCTAGTATCTCTTAGTTGTTTCTATGAGTTGTTGATGAAGTCATGGTTAGTTATATTTTTTTTTGGATCTAACTTATGGCATTGATACTATTGGCTGCTTAGATCATGGATAGTTGTATCCATAAATTTTATATGTTTTGATGGCCTAACTCTCATGAATGCTTTTGATATCTTTAATACTTATATGTTTTGATGACTTGATGTTATGATTTATTATGTGTGGAATGATAATCATTTGAATGAAAATATTTATATATAAATATGATAATGTCATTTGAATGATGTGAAATGTAACCTCTATGAATTGGCTAAAATTCTACTATGATATGCTGAAAAAACTGTATTGTATATAAGCAAATTGAAAGTTTTGTTATAAACTCTTGTTCTAATAGGAAAACATATAGAATAAATTAAGGAGGAGGCTTTTTCTTTTTGCATTTTAAAATTTCTTAAGATCTTACTTGATGATGTCAAAAAGGGGAAGTAGAGTAAATAAAATTAGGCTATAAGCAAAATTGAAGTAAAATTGACAAACGGATTGAAGTAAAATTGATAAAAAAAATAAGTAAGTCAAACACTTTTGCAAATAATTTGAATGTCTAACCATAAGTAATCTTCAAACTATTCTTTATGCAATATTTGTCAAATAACTGAATATGATATTCTAGTAAGTGATATAGGCTTTTACATGCTTTATTTTTACTTATGCTAAAATATTTTATCATCATCAAAAAGGAAGAGATTGTTGTTCTAAGAATTGATTTTGATGATTACAAAGCATTTGAGAGGATTACTAATGAATTTGGCTTGAAAAAAGACTTTTTATATTTCAGGAACAAAATCATAATTTTATCAAGTTTTGATTTGAGAGCCTCAAGAGCAAGAATAGAAGATTTCTGATTTTTTGGAGGTAGTCCCATAATTTTTCGATGCATATTTTAGAAGAAAATCATGTTTGAAGAAAAAGGGTCGACCCCTAGGTCTACCTACCGAAACGAGCTATTTGGCATGCTATCTCTATGCCAAAGGTTGACCCCAAGGTCGACCTCTACTATTTTGAAGGATAAAAATATAGAACAGTCAATTTTCTAGACTCTGTCTCAAAGGTTGACCTCGAGGTTGACCCCTATGCCAGAGGTCGACCCATGAGTCGGCCTCTATGATGGAAATATTCTGCAATGGCTAGTTTTATCACATTTTGGTAGCTTTTAATACTTTCATTAAGATCTTCAATGGCTATAAATCTTACTCACGATTCTCTCCTCCACCTATGGAAGATTTAAAAAGCTTTAAAAAGAGGAAAAACATAAGATATTAAAGGATTGATTATCAGCCCTAAGCAAAAAGCATTCATTAAGAAAAAAAGCTTTCATTTTCAAGTTCACCAATCTCTCAAGAGTACATTTAAGTCTCCAACAAGCTTGAGGGAAATCAGAAAAGCTTCCTCCATTATTATGAAAAGCGTTCTTAAGGTTTTATATGCTCATTAAGGAAGCTAAATTTATTTTTCATGGTCATTAACTCTTATACTCTGCTTTATTATTTTGACTTAAGTTTTGGAAGTTCCAAAACTTGGGAAAGGTTGATCCAAATCTTAAATTGAAGTATATAGGGTTGGCTTGTATCCAAAAAATAAGTGTGCTAGCTTGGGATAGCTAGGATCGGAGGTACGGACGTTTTATTCTGATTGAATATGTTTAGTGGTTTTGAATTTTCAAATAGGAGCTTGGGGAGTGGATGTAGATGCAAGAAAAGCATCAAACCACTATAAATCTTACTTGCTTGTGGTGTACTTGCTATCTTTCTTTCCTTAGTTTGTTAAATTCTACCTCTCAAATCTTTTATATTTTTGTCTAACCTAAATCGCTTGATACACACGACTTTCATATCATCATTCAATCTTGATTTCTTTAAATTAACTTTAAAATTTTAAAAACTCAATTCACCCTCCTCTCTTGGGTTGTATAGCTGGGCAACAAAACCAAGTCTGGACCTTGATAGATCCACTTAAAGGTATAGTATCTATTGGTTATAAATGAATCTTCAAGAGAAAGATAGGTGCCGTTGGGAATGTAGAGACATTCAAAGCAAGGCTTGTAGCAAGAGGGTATAGTCAGCGCAAAGGCATTGACTATCAGGATACTTTTTCGCCAGTAGCCATGCTTAAATCCATCCATAAATTGCTTGTTATTGTAGCTTATTTCGATTATGAAAAATGGTAGATGGATATGAAAATGGCATTCTTAAATGGATATCTTAAGAAAGATATCTATATGGAACAGTCGCTAGGTTTTACATCTAGTGATGTTGATCATAAGGTATGCAAGCTGCAAAGATCCATATATGGACTTAAGCAAGCATTTCAGAGCTGGAATACTCATTTCAATGATGTAATCAAATCATTTGGATTTATCAAAAATGAGGAGGAGCTTTGTGTTTTCAAAAAGATCAGTGGGAGTGCTGTTATCTTCTTCATACTATATGTGGATGACATCCTCCTAATTGAAAATGATATTTTAATGTTGACTACAGTCAAAATATGGTTAGCTAAAGAGTTCTTTATGAAAGATCTAGGAGAGGCATCCTTTATTCTGAAAATTAAAATTTATAGGGATAGACCAAATAGAATGTTGGGTCTCTCACAAAAAATATACATAGAGAAGGTGCTTAAGAGGTTCATCATGAAAAACTCCAAGAGGGGTTTAGTACTCTTTAGATATGGCATTTATCTCTCCAAGAAGATATGTCCTAGAACACCTAAAAAGATTGAATGCATAAGCAAGATTCTTTATGCTTCAGCAATAGGGAGCCTCATATATACCATGCTATGTACACGACCTAATATTGCCCATGCTGTGAGTGTCACGAGCAAATATCAATCAAATCCAAGAAAAGAGCACTGGACTTCTGTTAAATATATCCTTAAGTACTTGAAAAGGACTAAGGATATGTTTCTAATTTTTGGTAATGGAGAACTCTAGGTGTAGAGATATACAGACTCAAATTTTATGTCCGATATAGATGATCAAAAGTCGACTTCTAGAACTCTATTTATTTATAATGATGGAGCTGTCAGTTGGAAGAGTTCCAAGCAGACAGTAATAGCAAACTCCATCAGGGAAGCATAATACATCGCTACATCGGAGGCTACAAAGGAGGCATTCTAGTACAAGAAGTTTGCTGCAAAGCTTAGAGTGATGCCATTAGATGCCATCCCTCTATACTACGATAATAATGGTGCCATAGCCCTAGCTAAGGAGCCAAGGTCTCATCAAAAATCCAAGCATATCGAACGGCAATACCACCTCATCCACGATTACCTCGAAAAAAATATGTCGAGGTCAAGAGAGTCGACACTGCAGATAATGCGGCTGACTTGCTAACAAAGCCATTGAGCCAGTAGAAGATCGAAGCCCACCTTGAGAAGATGAGACTTAGATTTGTAGCCAATTGGCTTAGGTCAAGTGGGACTTTGTTAGATGTATGCCCTAGAAGCCAGATTGGCTAAACACTTGTAATATACTTCTAAGAGTAATTTTATAATTTTAATTATAAATTAATAAAATAATTATTTTCTATCATAGTATGTATTTAAAGTGTCTGTGATACATTCTTTGAGTTAATGGTAATGATAATTCATATTTTCAAGAGTTAAAAATTTAAGACATGAAATTTCATGATCAACTCATAAACTACTCCCGACTGTAGGATCATCACGAGGATGGTGATCGATCTAGAAGGTTAATGTATGATCACTTCCTTAAGATAAATGAATCTTAAGTCAATGATGTGGAAACACTAGAGCGAGTATAGGTGCTCATTAGAGAACAAAGGCACTAAGCGTGACCACCTCAAGGAGTCATAAGGAAGTCTACCTTCTCATCGATGATTGGCTCGATGATACAGTGGTGTTTCTAGTTCTTTAACTTAAGGTGCATCGGTAGTTAATCTTGAGGTTGTTATAGTTTGACTACACCATAACTCGATCTCATAGTCATTTGGAATCCTGAGGTGTATGTTGGCTATAGCATATTCATTGTAGGAATTGGATTGCACCAATAGGAGATCTATCTTCCTTGATAGATGAGGAGTAGCCCTATGATAATCATGAGATTAAGTTCTTAAGTCCATGGCCATGGCAGTGTGAAGATGATAGAAAGAGTTTCTATTAGGGTTTTACATCAGACTCGAATCAAATGATTAATTCATATGATGGATGTTGGGTTTGACGAGTTTACCTTAACCCTAATCCTATTAGAGCTCAAGATAGAAGAACCCAATCACACAGGTAGCTACACCAAGAGGTTTATTTTCAGTTCTGATGGATTGCCACCATATACTGCTAGGTATCACTGGTAGATTTTGAAAGCAGTTAGAATGATTTTAATGATTGATCATTCTAATTGTATGAATCAGAAAAGTTCTGGTCCATCGAAAGATGTTTCGATGATGTCGATGATAGAGATCGCATCATATCTCATTACCATACGGAATCAAACCTAACTAGGTAACACAAACAAGGGTTTGGGGCTGGATGTCATCAATTGAACTAACCTAGTTTGATTGATTTGGATTAGATCTAATCATATTTAAGATAATCATGCTAGAATACGATTGATCCTGGCTTTCTCCTTCTGTAATCTTTCTGATTTATCGCAACCAAGTCAAATTTGATTTGACTCATTACTATATGTTGAATGGGTTTATTTTTATTTGACTAGAACCAGTCCAGATTAATTGTAGAAATTAAATCCATTCCTAGTGTAATTAGACTAAGGTCAAAAGTTGACCTAATTTAGAGAATTGAGGATTACCTGATCATATGCTTCTAGAAAATTCTCTAAAAATCATTTTGCTCTAATTTTTGCATATGTGATAGGATTCGAGTCATTCTATGGGTGTTCTAAATTTTGTGAATTATGATGGAGTTTTGATTGGGTTTTTAATAGAGTTTGATTTAGATCAAACTCTTGAGGGAAGAGTCCTAGGCATAATGGACTCTTCCTTATCTACTCATGTTGCCCACTTTTTGATTGATTTTTGGTGTATAAACTAGATGAGATCTGATGCTCTATGTGGAGAATAATTTCTTGAGTCCCAACGATCAAATAAATGAGTTATTTTGCTCAAATGGGACTCTATGTGGCATTGGGTTTAAAATTCTTTCTCACGCCATTGTGTGGGTATCGCATGAAAATATTTTCCACACCCAAGTTGTTGTTGCCCATACCATATCCCATGCCCCCTCTAATCCTCTCTCTCCCTCCTCTACATGCTGAAGGTTGGGCACAAATCAGAGAAGAAGGTCTAAGATTTTTGGCATAAGATTCAGGTTCTACACGATGGTGTTCGTAAGACGGACAGGCTGCCTTCAAAAATTATTTTGAAGGACTTACAGATCAGATTCAGATTTGAACTTTTGAAGAAAGATTTGCAAGGAGAAGACGTCTAGATCCTGTTCAAGTGGATACCAGTAGAGGCCAAGCACGTGCATGGCTCCTTCCAGAACCTCAGGAATAATCAGGATCATCGTATGGTAATTAGATTATCCAATCAACTACATGAAATTAAATCTAATTTTATTTTATTTTTATTTTTTAATATCAAATTACCTTGATTATATTTGAAAACTCTTAGTTCTAATCAGATCATTAAAATTTTTATAGAAAAATCCACCTCAGATCTGATCAGATCTGAACGATCCTGTGGTGGAAAATAGAATTTTTTCTTCAATTATCTTCATCTATCCATTTTTCTAGAGATGCTCTCTATTCAGCAGATGGACGGACTGGTATGGTGGAGGGGTCTCGGTCCAATACATGAGTCAACTTTTTGAAATCTAAAATAATTTTATAGTTCTAGAGCCAATCCTTGTAATTAGGTTCGATCAGTCTGTGGGTGTCCAGGATACGAGCTAGTGGATTGGACATAGATATTTTTCTATAGAGAGTCAAAATTTTTAGTTAGATTTTATAATTAGACTTGACTAATTTATTTAGAAGTTTTATTTTTAAATAAATTAAATTTTTACTATTTATTCGGATCCCTACACTTCCTTGGTAGAGATGCTAAAATCTCCGCAATCAATTGATTTCTAGTGGGTGGTGCAATCCCACCGATTGGCTTACCACCTCACCTAATAATTATTGGTGATGGATCAACTATTGAGTGGACAACTCTTATTCAATGATTCTCTAATCATGGTGCACCCAAACCAGGTCTCTAATTCATGAAGCTCACCGTGCCTGAAAAATTGCTCCACTCTTTAGTTAAGTCAGACCCACCGTTGGCACGAATTAGATTTTTGATTGAGTCTCTCACCGTATCCAAAATATTGAGCCCAATCTATCCTCCAACTTGTAGCATCCAATGTCTAATAGATATGGTTGCATCTTTTCGGTGTAATTGAAACACTATAATCAGCCGACAACAATCAACCCTGGGAAGGGCCCACGCATTTGCAATGGTAGAAGACCTATGACTTAATATTTTCTTAGAAAGATTTAATTTTGGTCTTTTTAAATTTGACTTGACTTAGTTATAACAATTAAGACTAACCTAGTGGCATGGGTTAGCTCGAATTGTTAGCCACCTCTAATCAAAACTGGGTCGACCCAAATGGCCAGGTAAGTGAGATCGGTAGAAAGAATATGCCATTAACTCATAAGAACGCATTCAGGTCGAGTAGCTCCCAATTAAAAACTAGTCGATCGTATCTGCCAAACTTACCTTAGACACCAAATTATAGAACCAAAATCAATCGGGTTAGCTTACAATCTAAGCTCGAATAGTGGAGCCAAATTAGGTCTTGACTTGGTCGACCAAATGTTACTGTAAGTCGACCTTGACCCAGACTTAATCCTATTAGGCTGGTCAATTCTAAGCACTCTTGATCCCACCTAACCAACTGTTGATTCGGTTTGATCGATCGATAGACCTAATTGAGCTACCCAAGCTCGAACCCAAATTTATGAAGATGTCTTAGATCTAAAAATTCATAATTTTTAGATCAAATTAGTTTCATAATCTTAATTCTTAATTAAGTTTGGATTCATAAATAGAAACATGCCAAAACTCCTAGAATTTTTGGATCTAAAATTTTATAGAAAAGTAAGTTTTTGATTTCTAATTAAGGATAAATGGGTAGCACCCCTATATGCCATAAAAGCACCCCATCGAATGGGAAGAGAGTGATGAAAAAACCTATTCTTCTTATACAGGTTGTTCAGATCTGATTGGATCTGAAGAAATATTTTAAATTTTTTTTTAAAAATCTTAATTAGATTTGAGACTTCTCTGATTTGATCATAGAGATTTGATATTAAAAATTAAAAATAAAATTAAATCAGATTTAATTTTAAGTACCTGATTTGGTAATCTAATTATTCTGCGATGATTCTGTTGATTCCTAAGGTTCTGAAAGAAGCCATGCACGTGCTTAGCCTCTACCGATATCCACTCAGGTAGAATTTGAATGTCTTCTTCTTATGAATCTCTCATCTAAAAATTAGATTAGGATCTAATTTAAAAAGCCTTCAAAATAACTTCTGAGGGCAGCCTGTTCGTCTCACAAACACCATCGCATAGATGCTGAATCTTGTGCTAAAAACCTTGGACCTTCAACTTAGATTTATGCCTAACTTTTTAGGCATGTAGAAGAAAGGGAGAGGATAGAGAGGGCATTGATATCAGAGGGAAGGCTCCTTTAGGTGTAGAAAAATAAATTACATTGAGGCAATTTCGTAAGAAGAGTTCTTATAAAAGCCATAGCGCCATAAAGAGTCCTTTTTTTATCAAAAATCTTATTAATTTGATCATTGGGACTATTGGACCTGATCTCCATGAAAAACCCAAGATCTCATTTAGTTTTGATGCCAAAAATCCATCTAGAAGGTGGCAGCATGAAAGGATAAGAAAGAGTCCATGTGCGTTAGGACTCTTCCTTCAAGAGTTGAATCGAAATCAAACTCTATCAAAACCCAATCTAAGCACCTTCAAAAATCATGAAATTTTGTACACCCAAAGTATAGCTCGTATCCTAACATACATCCAAAAATTAGAGTAAAATACTTTCTATAGAATTTTCTAAATTTGTCTAATCATATGACCCTCAATTCTCTAAATTGGGTCAACTATTGACCCTAGTCCAATTGCACTAGGAATAAATTTAATTTTCATAATTAATCTGACCTAAAATTTTTCTAGTCAGATGAAAATAAATTCATTCAAGATATAGAAATGAGTCAAATTAAATTTGACTTAGTTGCGATGAATCGAAAGATTATAGAAAGAGAAAGTCTGGCTCAATCGTGTGCTAGCATGATTACCTTGAACCTGATTGGATCTAATCCAAATCAATCGAACTAGGTTAGCTCAATTGATGACATCCAAATCCAAACCCTTGTTTGTGTGACCTAGTTAGGTTCTGTTCCATATGGTAATGAGACATGTCATGATCTCCATCATCGACATCATCGAAATACCTTTCGATGGACCAAAACTTTTTGATTCATATAATTTGAATGATCGATCATCAAAATCATTCTAATTGCTCCCAAAATCCACCAATGACATCTAGCGGTATATGGTGGCAATCCATTAGAACCAAAAGTTAACCTCTCAGTGTAGCTACTTGTGTGATTGGGTTCTTCTATCTTGAGCCCCAATAGGATTAGGGTTAAGGTGAACTCGTCAAACCCAGTATCCGTCATATGAATTAATCATTCGATTCGAATCCTATGTGAAATCCTTATAGAAACTCTTTCTATCATCTTCACTTTGCCAAGGCCATGGGCTTATAGACTCGATTCTCATGATCATCATAGGGCTACTCCTCATCTACCAAGGTAGATAGATCCTTTATTGGTGCAATCTAATTCCTACAATGAACGTACTATAGCCAACATACACCTTAGAATTTTGAATGGTTATGAGATCGAGTTATGGTGTAGTCAAACTACAACACCCTTAAGGTGAATTACCGATGCATCTTAAGTTAAAGAACTAGATACACTACTACAACATCGAACTAGTCATCGATGAAAAGATAGACTTTCTTATGAATGCTCGAGGTGGTCACGCTCAGTGCCCTCATTCTCTAACGAGTACCTGTACTCTCGCTCTGGTGTCTCTATATCGTAGACTCAAGACTCATCTACTCCAAGAAAGCGATCGTACACCAATCTTTCAGATCAATCACCATCCTCATGATGATCCTACGGTCGGGAACAGTTTATGAGTTAATTATGAAAATTTATGTCTTAAATTTTCAACTCTTTGAAAATATTAATTATCATTATAATTAACTCAAAGGATGTATCACATATACTTTAAATACATACCATGATAGAATATAATTTTCTTATTAATTTATAGTCAAAATTATAAAATTATCCTTAGAAGTGTATTACAAGTGTTAGCCAATCTGGCTTCTAGGGCACACATCTAACAAACTCCCACTTGACCTAAAGCTAATTGTCTATAAATCTAAGTTCCATCTTCTCAAGGTGGGCTTCGATCTTCTACTGGCCTAAAGGCTTCATCAGTGGATTTGCCGCATTATCTGTGGAGTCGACTCTCTTGACCTCGACGTAATCCTTCTCGAGGTAATTATGGATGAGGTGGAATTGCCGCTCAATATGCTTGAATTTTTTATGAGACCTCGGCTCCTTAGCTAAGGCTATGGCACCATTGTTGTCGCAGTGCATAGGGATGGCATTTGTTGGCATCACTTTGAGTTCTGCGGCAAACTTCTTATACTAGAATGCCTTCTTTATAGCTTCTGATGTAGCGATGTACTCTACTTTCATGATGGAATCTACTATCACAGTCTACTTAGAACTCTTCCAGTTGACAACACCACCATTACACACAAATAGACTACCAGATGTTGACTTTCGATTATCTATATTAGACATAAAATCTGAGTCTGTATAATCTTGGACCTAGAGTTCTCCATTACCAAAAATCATGAATATATCCTTAGTCCTTCTTAAGTACTTAAGGATACATTTCACAGAAGTCCAGTGCTCTTCACCTAGATTCAACTGATATCTACTCGTGACACTCACAGCATGGGCAATATTAGGTCGTGTACATAGCATGACGTACATGAAACTCCCTATTGTCGAAGCATAAGCGATCTTGCTCATGCGTTCAATCTCCTTAGGTGTGTTGGTATACATCTTCTTGGAGAGATGAATGCCATGTCTAAAGGGCATAATCCCCTCTTAAAGTTTTTCATGCTAAACCTCTTTAGTACCTCCTCTATGTACATCTTCTGTGAGAGACACAGCATCCTATTCGGTCTATCTCTATAGATCTTAATTCCTAGAATAAAGGATGTCTCTCCTAGGTCTTTCATAGATAACCCTTTTGATAACCACATTTTAACTATGGTCAACATGAAAATATCATTTCCAATAAGAAGGATGTCATCCATGTACAGTATAAGGAAGACAATAGCGCTCCCATTGATCTTTTTAAATACACACGATTCCTCCTTCTTCTTGATGAATTCAAATAATTTGATCATATCATTGAAACGAGCATTCCAGCTTCGAGATGCTTGCTTAAGTCCATAGATAGACCTTTGCAGCTTGCAGACCTTGTGATCAGCATCACTAGATGTGAAACTTAGCCGCTATTCCATATAGATATCTTTCTTAAGATATCCATTTAAGAAGACCGTTTTCACATTCATCTATCATATTTCATAATCAAAATAGACTGCAACAGCAAGCAATGTGTGGATGGATTTTAGCATAGCTATTGGCAAGAAGGTAATCTGATAGTCAATGCCTTCATACTGACTATATCCTTTCACCACTAGCCAAGCCTTGAATGTCTTCACATTCCCATCTGCACCTATCTTTCTCTTGTAGATCTATTTACACCCAATAGGTACTATACCTTCAGATGGATCTACCAAGATCTAGACTTGGTTCGAGCGCATTGAGTCAATCTCTGACTTCATTGCCTCTAATCATTTCTCAAAATCGATATCTAATATCGTCTCATCATAGGTTTTGGGATCATCACCATGAACCCCATTTTTTATGAGGAAATTTTCTCTATGTCCTCTAAAATAGTACCTAAGTACCTTTTAGGAGGATGGAAAATCCTTTCTGATCTATGAGATGGAGGAGGTAGTGATTGGACTAGCTCAATCTGATTGGATTTCATAGGGTCCTTAGCTCATTGCTCTTGGAAGACTTTCTCCTCGAGCCTAATCTATCTTTCGATGCCACCATCTTGAATAAACTGCTTTTCAAGAAAGATGGCATGTCAACTTACAATCACATAATGGTCTTTCGGAATGTACAAATAATATTCTAATAACTCTTTAGGATATCTTATGAACCAAGCTCTAAAGGATCTATACTCTAACTTGTTCGCCTGTTGTCTCTTGACATGAGCCGAATAACCCCAAATTCTGAGGTGACTCAGACTTGGTTTCTTACCATGCTATATCTCATATGGTGTGGTAGGAACAGTTTTATAGGGACCCTATTCAGTAAATATATAACGACTATTAGACTATGTCTCCAAAGAAACTCAAGAAGGTCCGTGATGCTCATCATAGGTCAGACCATATCTAATAAGGTCCGATTTCTCCATTCTGAAACCCCATTGAGTTAAGGTATTCCAGGTGGAGTCCGTTGAGAGACTATGACATTTTGTTTAAGATAGTTTAAGAATTTTTGACTAAGGTATTCACCTCCTCGATCTGATCGAAGAACCTTAATGAATTTTTCAGTTTATTTTTCTACTTTATGTCTAAATTCTTTGAATTTTTCAAAAGCTTTAGATTTATGTCGCATCAAATACACATATCTGTACCGAGATAAATCATCAATAAAGATGATAAAGTAGATATAGTTATCTCTAGCCGACACATCGAATGGGTCGCACACATCAGTATGTACTAGAGCAAGTAGGTCTGTGGCTCTTTCTCCATGTCCTACAAAACGGAGCTTGGTCATTTTGCCATTAAGGCATGATTCATAAATTGGATATGATTCGAAAGTCAACAGACTCAATAGCCCGAATATTTTCAATTTGTTAACCCTATTTTTCACTACATGACCTAGCCTAAGGTGCCACAGATACCTATCATTTAGACTATCCCTAGGTCATTTTGATCCTATGGCATTCACGTTTTGCTCGATATTGAAAATAGAAACATCAATATGTAACTAATAGAGACTATTTATAAGGTAACCACTTGCAATTTTATTTCTTTCATAAAGAATATTATAATGGTCCTTAAGAAAACTAATTACATAGCCTTCCTATACTAAACATGAAATAAAAATTAAATTCCTACTTACTGTAGGCACATAAAAATAGTCTCTAAGAACTAAATCTAATCCTAATGGTAATCATAGAGGGTAGGTTTCCATGGCTATTACAGCAACTCTTGCTCCATTTCTAATGCATAAGATCATCTCACCATCCCTCAGCCTCCTGCTATCCTCAAGACCCTACATAGAAGTGCGTAAGTGAGCACTAGAACCAAAGTGAAGCACCCAACTGGATGCAAAAGAAATTGTAAGGTTAGATTCTATAACAAGCATACCTCCAGAAGGACCCGCCTCCTTATTCTTTAGGCTAGCCAGGTACAAGGGGCAGTTCTACTTTCAATGACTGTCTGTGTTGCAATGAAAATATTTTTTTTTGTCAGCGGCCTTCTTCTTTAGCTCTGCCTTCTTCTTCTTTCCACCATCCACCTTCTGCTTCTTCACATTTTTCTTCTTCTTTCCAAAAGACTTTTTCTTGGATGAAGTCTGCTCCACAATAAGTACTGAGCCTTTAAAATCTTTCATAGAAACCTCAGCAGTAACCAGCATATTCATAAGTTCTGCCAGAGTATTCTGTAGTTTATGCATATGGTAGTTCATGATGAACTGCCCATACGCATCAGTCAAGGATTGTAGAATTATATCAATCTGTAAATTCTTGTCCAACTTGACACTGAGCTTCTCAAGCTCTTCTAAGTCCTTGATCATCATCAGATAATGATCTTGGACCGACTGTCCATCACACATTTGAGCCTTAAAAAGTCTTCTAGTGACTTGATATTTGGCTATGCGACTTTGTTCACCAAAAAACTCTTGCAGGTGAGCTAACATTTAGCGACTAGTCTTAATATCTTCATATTGGCACTGAAGTTCATCAAACATCGAGCCCAACATGTAATACCTGGCTTTGTTATCATCATCCGTCTACTTCTCTAGAGATGCTCTCTGATCAGCAGATGGATAGGCTAGTAAAATGGGAGGATCCTATTCTAACACATGAGTCAGCTTCTCGAAATCCAAAATAATTTTGAAGTTCCGTAGCCAATCCTTGAAGTTGGGTCTGGTTAGTCTATGGGTGTCTAGAATATGGGCTAGTGGGTTGGACGTAGACATTTCTCTATAGAGAGTCAAAGTTTCTAGTTAAATTTTATAATTAGATTTAATCAATTTATTTAAAAATTTTATTTTTTAAATAAATTACGCTTTCACTATTTTCTCGGTCCCTACACTCCTTGGGTAGAGATGCAAAAATCTTCGTGATCAATTGATTTCTAGTGGATGGTGCGGTCTCATCGACTGGCTCACCATCTCATCTAGCAGTTATTAGTGATGGATCAATCAATGAGTGGACAGCTCTTATCCAATGATTCTCTAATCATGGTGCACCTAATCCTGATCTCTAATTAATGAATCTTATCATATCCGAAATATTGATCCACTCCTAAGTTAAGTTAGATCCACCATTTGTACGAATTAGATTTTTGATTGGGTTCCTCACCATATCCAAAATATTGAGTCCAACCCATCCTCCAACCCATAGCATCCAATGCCTAATAGATGTGGTTATGTCTTTCTGGTGCAACTAAGCCACTATAACCAGTTGAGAACAATCAACCCCGGGAAGGGACCGCACATCTACAACGGTGGAAGATCAATTGACTTAATCTTTTCTTAGGAAGATTTAATTTAAGTCTCTTAGACTTGACTTAGTCATCATGGTTATGATAAGCCTAGTAGCATGGTTTAGCTCGAACTGTTAGCCACCTCAAATCAGAACTGGGTTGATACAAATGGTCGGATAAGTAAGACCGGTGGAAGAGATATGCCATTAACTCGATAAGAATGCATTTAGCTTGAGTAGCTCCCAATTAAAAATCAGTCAATCATATCTGCCAAACTTATCTTAGACACCAAATTATCGAACCAAAACTAATCGAATTAGCCTACAATCCAGGCTCGAACCACGGAGCCAATTAGGTCTTAATTGGATCGATCACATGTAGCTATGAGTCAACCTTGACCCAAACTTACAACTATTGAGCTGATCAATTCTAAACACTCTTGATCCCACCTGACCAACTCTTGATTTGATTTGATCAACTGCTAGACCTAATTGAGCTATCCAAGCTCGAACCCAATTTTATGAAAATATCTTAGATCTAAAAATTCTTAATTTTAGACCTAATTAGTTTCATAATCTTAATTTTTAATTAAGTTTAAGTTCATAAATAAAAAAATATGTATCAAAATCCTAGGATTTCAAGATCTAAGATTTTGTAGAAAAATAAGTTCTAATTTTTGATTAAGGATGAACGCGCAGCACCGCTACATGCCATAAAAATATCCCATTGAATGAGAAGAGAGGGCCTTTAAATCCTCCTTTGTTCTTATGATCGGACGGCTAAGGAGAATGGCTTAATCAAAAATATAATTGAAACTACAAAACTAGATAGATCTAGATCATATATCACATATATAATTAATAATCTAACTAATACATGCTTTGCATACATCTCATGTATCATCACTAAATTAAACATGCATATGTTTTAGATTTAAAATATCATATATAACATCTAGAAAATAGATTTAAATTTGATCATATCAAAATAAAATTATTCTAGTTAATTTATAGAACTATTCTACAACTAGTCTAAACATGCATCTTTTCATATCACATATGAATAAATCAAAAATTAAAAACTTTATTTTCTATTTTTTAGATCTGATTACAATAATTATAATATCAAAAAATAAAAATTAAATAGATCTAAAATTATATTTAATCAAATTAAGAATATGATTATACTGGACTACACATAGAACTATTCTATTCCTAGTCCAGTTATGCATCTCATATATATTAGATCTAAATAATTTAATTTTAATTTTTTAATTTTAGATCTAATCACATCTGATGTGATATCTAAAACTTTTTAATATTAGATTAAAAATAAAAATAAAAATAAAAATAGATTTAGAATAGATCTAAAGAACTGCAACCTGGCTCTAATACCAGTTGAAGAAAAAACCAATTTTTTTGGCATAGGATTGTTCAGATCTGATTGGATCTAAAGAAAAATATTTTAAATTATTTTCTAAAATCTTAATTAAATCTGAGACTTCTTAAATCTGATCATAAAAATCTGATATTAAAAATTAAAAATAAAATTAAATCAGATTTAATTTCAAGTACCTGATTTGGTAATCTAATTATCCTGCGATGATCCTATTGATTCTTGAGATTCTAGAAGGAGCCATGCATGCGCCTGGCCTCTACTGATATCCACTGGGTGAGATCTAAATATCTTCTCCTTGTGAATTTTTCTTCCAAAAATCAGATTTAGATCCAATTTGAAAAGCTTTCAAAATGACATCTGAGGGTAACCTGTTCGTCTCACGAACACCATCGTATAGATGCTGAATCTTGTGCCAAAAACCTTGGACCTTCAACTCAGATTTGTGCCTAACTTTTTAGACATGTAGAAGAGAGGGAGAGAGAGGGTAGAGGGGGCATGGATATCAGAGAGAAGACTCCTTTGGTTGTGGAAAAATAAATTACTTTGAGGCAATTTCGTAAGAAAAGTTCTTATACAAGACATAGTGCCATAAAGAGTCCCTTTTTGACCAAAAACCATATTAATTTGACCATTGGGACTCTTGGACTTGATCTTCATGAAAAACTCCAGATCCCATCTGGTTTTGATGATAAAAATTCATCTGAAAGGTGGTGACACAAAAGGATAAGGAAGACTCCATGTGCTTCTAGGACTCTTCCCTCAAGAGTTTGATCCAAATCAAACTCTATGAAAACCCAGTCTAGGAACCTCCAAAAATCACAAAATTTTGCATACCCAAAGTATAATCATGGCCTATCACATATCTAAAAATTAGAGCAAAATAATTTCTAAAAAATTTTCTAAAATTCTCTGATCATGTGACCCCCAATTCTCTCAATTGGGTCAACTATTGACCCTGGTCCAATTGTACTAGGAATAAATTTAATTTTCATAATTAATCTAGTCTGGACTTATTCCAGTTAGATGAAAATAAATCCATTCAAAATACTAAAATAATTCAAATTAAATTCAACTTAGTTTTGATGAATCAGAAAGATTACAGAAGGAGAAAGTCAGGCTCAATCGTGTGCTAGCATGATTACCTTGAACCTACTTGGATCTAATCCAAATCAATCGAATTAGGTTAGCTCAATTGATGACATCCAAAACCAAACCCTTATTTGTATGATCTAGTTAGGTTCAATTTCGTATGGTAATGTGACATGTCATTATCTCCATCATCAACATCATCAAAACATCTTTCGATGGAGCAGAACTTTTCTGATTCATACAATTGGAATGATCGATCATCAAAATGATTCTAATTGCTCCCAAAATTCACCAATGATACCTAGCAGTATATGGTGGCAACCCATCAGAACTAAAAGTGAACCTCTTAATGCAGCAACCTGTGTGATTGGGTTCTTTTATCTTGAGCCTCGACAGGATTACGGTTAAGGTGAACTCGTCAAATCCAATATCCATCATATGAATTAATCATTCGATTCGAGTCCTATGTGAAAACTCTTATAGAAACTCTTTCTATTATCTTCACTCTGCTATGGCCATGGACTTATAGACTCGATTCTCATGATCATCATAGGACTACTCCTCATTTACCGAGGTAGATAGATTCCTTATTAGTGCAATCCAATTCCTACAATGAATGTACTATAGCCAACATACATCTCAGAATTTCGAATGGCTAGGAGATCGAGTTATTATGTAGTCGAACTACAACACCCTCAACATGAATTATCGATGCACCTAAGGTCAAAAAACTAGATACACTACTGTAATATCAAGTCAGTCATCGATGAGAAGATGACTTTCTTATGAATGCTCGAGGTGGTCATGCTCAGTGCCCTCGTTCTCTAACGAGTATCTGTACTCTCACTTCAGTGTCTCCACACCATAGACTCAAGACTCATCTACTAAAAGAAAACGATCGTACACCAACTTTTCAGATCAATTACCATCCTTATGATGATCCTATGATCAGGAGCAGTTTATGAGTTAATTATGAAAATTCATGTCTTAAATTTTCAACTCTTTAAAAATATGAATTATCATTACCATTAATACAAAGGATGTATCACATACACTTTAAATATACACTATGATAGAAAATAATTTTTTTATTAATTTATAGTCAAAATTATAAAATTGCCCTTAGAATTATATTACAAGTATTAGCCAATCTAGGTTCTAGGGCACACATCTAACAGAGAGGGCCTTTAAATCCTTCTTACTCTTATGACTGGACGGCCAAGGAGAATGCCTTAATCAGAAATAATAACTACACTACAAAATAATAAGATCTATAACATATATCACATATAAAATCATAGATCTAATCATGCATGTTCTGTATAAATCTTGTGTCAATCATTAAATCATAAATACATGCTTTCAAATCTGATATATCACATATGTTGGGGATAGACCCGCTCCCACCAAAGTTCAGCTAAATGCTTAGTCTTAGAGTGATCTCGGCCATCCTCCTATCGTTGGATCCCCTCCGGATAAACTTGAACAGTGAGAGTGGCCCTCTGGGCAATCTAGCCTAGCCAACCTAGGAGCCGATCGAACTTCTTTCGAACTTCTTCTTTAGCCGAACTTCTCCTTCTGGACTTCTCCTTCAGCCAATCCTCTCCACCAGTCGAACTCCTTTCAGACTTCTCTTTTAGCCAAATTTCTCCTACGATCGAACTCCTTTCAGACTTCTCCTCCAATCAGACCTCTCCACTAGTGGAACTCCTCCCAGACTTCTCCTTCTAGTTACCTAAAGGGCTCTGCTCGATTGAGCTTCTCTTAGATACTTCCAATGGGATTCCATCCAGATCCCTTCCAGCAGCCCAAAAGGATCTCAATGCATGCCCCTGATATAGCAAGCAACAGCCTACGCACAGTCAACCTCGATAACCTCCGAGCTCCTCTAGAATAATAATAACTAGAAACTCTTCACCGCCTGCAGCTACCCTCTCCAAACTTCAGCTATCAAGTCCTAATAGGCTAACATGTCAGGACAACAGACACTATCCTCCATAACAAACTTCACGTAGCTCCAAATGGCCCACTACCAGATGGTTGTGGCTGTCACTATCAGTTTGTTACAGGCTCCATCTATTTAAGGGATCCTCCAGATATGCTTTCTTCTCGAAGCTCTTTTCTCCTTCTCAACACTCTACCACTTTCTTTTCTGAGTACTCCATTTTTGTTGATCGAAAGAGCTGACTTAATCATCGAAAGATCTTACCGAAGCCACCATCCTCGACTCTGAGCGAGACTTGTTTTGCAGGTCACCAGCGATGATCTCGTCCTCTCTGACTCCAGCATTGATTCCGACATCAACCAAATTTTGCACAAATAGAATTGGCGCTAGAGGAAGGGACCCCCCTTGAGCCCTTATTCTAAAAGGAGTGCTCAGTCAATCCTATGAGCTTTCTCCTTCAAGAGTCACCTTCATTCTTTCCCTCAATCTTAAAATGCCTTCGAAAAAGATGACCACTCAAAGCTCCACCACCTCCGCCATCAGATCTGAGCCAAATCCGCCTGCCTCACAAGCACCGCAACCTCCTCCACTAGCAATAATGGTGGATCTAGAGCAGTTTAACCTATTGATGCAGTAGGTTCGGAGCCTCACTGAGATGGTGCAGGCCATGCCACAGCCTCCAGTGGTAGTTTGATCGAAGAACCGCCCATCGGAATGTGAAGAATCGATCCTAAGGAGGCATACCTAGATTAGCAAACCCATCATCTCTGGAAAGAAAAATAGAGAGTGGAGAGCCCCTATTCCAATCATGACTCTTCCCTAGAAGAGATCTTTTCCATCAATAGTCAGAAATCCTTCGAGATCTATGATCGAGATTAGGCCCTCAATAGAAACCTCCAAGAAATGGATCGATGGATTGAGGAGCTCCATCATGCTGCCTTAGGTAACCACGATAACATCTATATTGGCCCTCCTTTCTCCAGAGAATCATGTAGGAACCCATCCCGCCGAACTTCAAGCTCCCCTAGTTTGAGAGTTACGATAGGATCCCTAATCTAGTTGACCATCTGGAGGTCTTTCGGACTATGATGCTGCTCCATGGTGCACTAGACACCATTCTATTCCATACTTTTTCTTTTACTTTGAAGGAAGCAGTGAGAAACTGGTGCTCGATGCTAAAGTTGGATACAATCTCCTCCTTCGACTAAATGAGCCACCTGTTTGCAGCTCACTTTATCAGCAGCCGACGTCCCGAGCGAGGCTCGGACACCCTCCTCAACATTAAACAGCAAGAAGGGGAGACCATCTGAGCTTATGTCAATCACTTCAATGCCACTGCACTGGAGGTCCATAATCTGGACCAGTCGATTGCCATGGTCGTGCTTAAGGATGGCCTTCTGAAGAATGATTTACTGTTCTCCTTGGAGAAGAAGTATCCCAGGAATTTTGCTGATTTGCTAGCTCGAGCTTAAGGTTATGACTGAGCTGGAAAGGCCTTCAAATTAAAGGATGAGAAAATCATAAGAGAGTGGTAGGTGGGCAAATCTAGCAAGCCCATAGTTGAAGAAAAGCCGAATGAAGCTCGACCGCACTCACAGACTTCTCCTGAGCACAAGCAAGCCCAAACTCCCCCTCAAGCTCGTCATCAAAGAAACCCTGATAGAAGGGCATGATAGAGCTCCCCCCTAGAAGGTTCCATAACTACACCCAGCTCCACACTCTAAAAACCTAGGTTCTGATGGAGATCAAGGAGCAGCTACCAAGATCGAAGAGGATGCGCACTCATCCTGGCAAGCACAATTCCAACAAGTACTGCCTTTACTACCATGACCATGGTCACGATACTAAAGAATGCATTTAGATCCAGGACGAGATCGAGGAGCTCATTAGGCAGGATAGGCTTGGCCGATTCCTGCGACATCGATCTGAAGGATGGAAGGATGGATCGAGGGCCCCTCCACCACTAGAACCACCAAGGAGGGAGGAATAGCAAGGAGATTGACCCCCGCTTGGCATCATTAACACCATCTTTAGGGGACTTCGGTGAGGGAAGGCTAGTGGATTAGCAAAGTATATGAAGAGGCAGAGAATTGAGGAGCCCATAACTTTCACTCATGAAGATGTGCAAGGAGTTCAGTTCTCCCATAATGATGCAGTTGTAATCTCTTTAAACATTACTGACTATGATGTACACCATATTTTAGTAGATAATGGAAGTCTTTTGATATCTTATTTTATAATGCTTTTACTAAAATATCTATACCCAATCACCAACTGGCAGTGTCGTGCCAGTTGAAGGAATAATAAAGCTATGGCTACAGGCAATACCCAAAGCAAGCCAAAGCACAGGTCGACTTTCTGGTAGTGAAGGTCCCATCAACCTACAATGCAATTCTCAGCCGACTAGGCCTAAACGCACTCTGGACTGTAGTGTCGACCTACTACTTAAAAGTGAAGTTCTTGATAAGCTGAGTCGAGAAGATCAAGAGAGATCAGGCCTTGGCAAGGCACTATTACTCCATCATCTTGCAAAAGGAAGGCCATCCCGACCCTTGCCTGGTTGATGGGCTGGATGTCCACGATGATCTTACTATGCTGGGTGAGCCCATGGAAGATCTTGTAACCATCCCTATGCACGACGAAACTATGGAGCATATGGTGTAGATCGGCTCTAACTTGGAAGATGATGTCCGAGAGCAACTCATTGCCCTCTTGCAGAAGAATACTGACGTCTTTAGCTAGGTCCCAGCAGACATGCTAGAAATTGATGTCGAAGTCATGGAACATCGGTTAGCCATCAATCCTAAGTACAAGCCAGTGAAAGAGAAAATTTATGGCCATGCACCAGAAAGGCAGAAGGCAATAGCAGAGAAAGTGGATAAGCTCCTTAAAGCTAGGTTGATCCGAGAAGTCCACTATCCGAGTTGGGTCTCCAAAGCGGTCCTAGTCAAGAAGGCCAATGACAAGTAGAGAATGTGTATTGACTTCAAGAAGCTAAACAAGGTCTATCCAAAGGATAGCTACCCCCTACCCAGAATTGATCAGCTGGTGGATGCAACTTCAGGCCATGAGCTCCTCACCTTCATGGATGCCTTCTTTGGCTATAATTTAATCTAGATGGCACCAGAGGATGAGGAGAAAATTGCTTTTATTACTGATCGTGGTCTTTATTGTTATAGGGTCATGCCCTTCGAGCTTAAAAATGCAAACGCAACCTATTAACACCTGGTCAATAAGATCTTCAAGGAGTAAATCGACCGCAACATGGAAGTCTATATGGACGATATGCTTGTTAAGAGCTGGACCACATCCAATCAGATTGCCGACCTTGAAGAGACCTTCAACGCCCTTCGAAGATATAAGATGAAGCTGAACTTGACAAAATACACCTTCAAAGTGACCTCAAAGAAATTCTTAGGGTTCATGGTCTCAAGATAGGGGATCAAAGCTAATCCGAAGAAGATCCGGGCCATCTAGGAGATGATCGCTCCAAAGTCAATAAAGAAAGTTCAGCACCTGACCAGAAAGGTGGCATCCTTAAACTGCTTTATCTCAAAGTTGGTCGAGCCGTGCATGTCCTTCTTCCAAGTCCTCAAACAACCAAAGAACTTCTACTGGATGGCAGAGTGCCAACAAGCATTCGAAGAACTCAAAAGCTACCTCGATTCGCCCCCATTGTTAGCAAAGCTCGAGCCTAGAGAAGAATTATTCCTATACCTAGCGATCTCTCCTATAGCCCTGGCAGCGATCCTGATTAAGGAAGAGGCGAGAGTGCAATGTCTGATCTACTACATGAGTCGAGTCTTGAAAGATGTGGAGATCAGGTATACTAAATTAAAAAAATTAACTTACGCTCTTCTGATTGTAGCTAGGAGACTTCAGCCCTACTTCCAGGAGTATACCATAATACTCCTCATAGATCAACCAATCAAAGCAGTTCTGCATTGAACAGATGCTTCTAGAAGAATAGCGAAGTGGGCTATTGAGTTGATAGAGTTTGACATTAACTATCAACCTTGGCTGTCAATCAAAGCTCAAATACTGATCAATTTTATAGTCGAATGCATGATCCCGAATGATGCCTAACTTGAGTGGAATGAGACCAGCATTTCGTGGTTGCAGCCGAGCTCCCTCGAAGAAAGAGCGGACCTTTCTAAAGGTTTCTGGGCATTGTATGTGGATGGCTCTTCTAATACTTTTGGTGTAGGTGCTAGACTGATCCTGGTCAATCCCGAAGGGTTCATCATCAAGTATGCACTATATTTTGAGTTTTCTGCAATGAACAATAGGATCGAATATGAATCTTTGATAGTAGAACTAAGGATAGCCAAGGAGTTGGAAGCAAACCTTCTCCAAGTGTACAGCGATTTCTAACTGGTAGTCGGACAAGTTAGTTGTAGTTATGAAGCTTGGAAGGAAAGTATGATAAAGTATCTTGAGAAAGTGAGGAATTTGATTCTAGCCTTTAGGAGTTTTGGCATCCAATGGATTTTGAGAGCAAAAAATATCAGAGCCGACCTTCTATCCAAGCTGGCCACACTCGCCCCCAACGAACTTTCCAAAGAAGTATACTTTAAAGTGTTGAAATGCTCGAGTATGGAAGAACCACAGTCTACATTGCAGATCAACCATGAGCCCTGCTGGATCAATTCATTGATCGCTTATCTCAAAGATGGGACACTCTCCTACAATCCGAAGGAAGCTCGAAAGCTGAGAAACCAAGCCTCCCTATATATTCTGTCTGAAGGTAAGCTATACAAGAGATCGTACTCCTTGCCACTTTTAAAATATCTTCGACCTTCTAAAGCCAACTTTGCACTATGGAAAGTACATGAAGGAATCTATGGGAGCCATCTAGGTGCTAGATTCCTATCTCACAAGCTGCTTCGATAAGAAAATTATTGGCCGACTATGCATCATGATTGTGTTGAATATGTTAAAAGGTGTGACCGCTGTCAGAGGAATGTAAATATACAGAGGCAACCAACCTCCGAGCTTATACCATTGAGTGTCACTTGGCCATTTGTGTAATAGGGGATGGATATACTCGGCCCCTTCTCGATGGTGTCCGGATAATAAAAGTTTCTCTTAGTTACGATCGACCACTTTACTAAATGGATCGAGGTCGAATCCCTAGCAAAAATTACTAAAGCTAAAGTACAAGACTTTATCTGAAAGTCAATTGTTTGTAGGTTTGGCCTACCCTAAATCCTTGTAATAGATAATGGGCGACAGTTTGCTGGGATGAAGTTTGTTGAGTTCTGCGAGGATTTGAACATCTTCCATAATTTCACATCGGTGGCCTATCTGCAAGCAAATGGTGTAGCAGAGGTGACCAATAGGATCTTATTGTAGGGTATTAAGGCAAGGCTTCAAAGAGCAAGAGGGACTTGGGTGGATGAACTCTACTATTACTTTGAATGTACCAAACTATCCAAAGACTACCAACTAAAGAAACACCATTCGTCTTAGCCTTCGGAATGGAGGTGGTCATCCCAATTGAGCTCAAACTCCCATCGGCATAGATCGTGACCTTCAATGAGCAGTGCAATTTGCAAAATCTCAGAGCTAACCTCGACTTGTTGGAAAAAAAATGAGACGAGGTCCAAGTTTAGATGGCCACTTATAGGCAAAGGGTGGCCCGATAATACAACTCCAGAGTCAAAGACAAAGTATTCAAAGTAGGGGACTTAGTGCTATGGCGAGTAGCCGTTTCTCGACCTCAAAATCAGAAAAAGTTCACCCCAAATTGGGAAGGACCCTATGAGGTAAAGGAGGTTGTCCGGCCTAGGATATATTACCTGAAGGAGCTAAAGGAAATAGTGCAGGATTTGCAGTGCTACTTTCAAAATTTTTTTCAAAAATAGCAAAAATTAATTAATGTAATTAATTAATTACTAATCATATTAGATTAATAAACCCTACATAAAAGAATCTAAACATAATATGCATACATTTATATAGATCTGAAAAGGAAAACTATGCAGTAAATAGTTTAATACATCTACATGTTTAAAAAATAATACTTTATGTGGGTAGTTGATCTCCATGATCTGATCATCTTCTAGGAGGTCCGTTGGTCACAATGCAGCCACATAAATGTGTGGACTCCATGGATCATCCGCATGAATCTCTTGATTCTAATCAGTGTTGTTCCTATGGTTGCTCAGAGCCATAGCCGTAGATCCAATCTCTTGCATGAACCTGGGTGTTAATCCAGCAAACTGAAGAAGATCTAAGAAAGATAAGAGAAGCTAGGGTTTTGGTATTGGAACCAAAGAGAAGAGAGAAGAGAGTTAGGGAGAAAAGCTCAATTATATTCCCTTCTTTTTTGTAAAAGTTACAATGTCCTGATTTATATAGCCTAGAGTTTCCACATGAATCCTAATAAACCCCAACTCAAAAACTTCCTTAGGCTAACCTAATACATGAAAGCACTCACCGAGCCCAAGTCTCACATGCTCTCATCCCTTGGATCTAATTCTAATCCATACATGAATTAGTCTCCTTAAGACCTCTCAAATCAGGCCTTAAGACCCCTAGGATCAACCCAGACCCTAGCCCAAAATGGACCCTCGCATAACTCTGCCCATGCACTAAGCCGGCTCAGTCTCAGTACTGAGCCAGCTAAGTTCCTCTAGGTCGGCTCAGTCTGAAACTGAGCCGGCCCAGTTCTATGTCATGCCTACAGTCCCAAAACTCGATCTTTCTATTTTGCCTGTGCTTTGAGACTTAGCCGACCCAGTTTTGGACTAAGTCGGCTAACCTACAGAAAATGTCCTTTCTACAGTCTTGATTCCCGACTTTGATTCCTTGCTCTACCTTGAATCCCAGGTCTCCAAAGCACGAACTAAGCTCCTTGAGGCCCTCAATATCAAAACCTCAAGCCCATGGAGAGTTACATACCGCCTCCACCCTAGGACAACTCCTAAGATAATATCTGTCCTAGCCCTAGGACCATACCTGTCCTAGCCTCTCCGGAGCCCTCACTCTGGCTCTGCCCATGGCCTTCCAAGGCTTGGGAGCACCACATTACCTACAATCTCCACCTTGGTGCACCCAAGCCTTAGCACACCTGGCAACATCCTCCTGCATGATCCTACTATTCCTGCATGTCTTGATAGCCTCTCATGCTCACCTTGCCACTGCCATTCTTCTTCAACTACTGAGCTTCCTTTAAGGCCTTCAAGATGACCACCTCCACCGTTGAAATCCTTGGCTTATTTCTCTGCACCACCTTTGGAGTTGTAGGTATCCTTCTACTTGGTAGCTGCATCATTTCTCCTGGACTTTCTTGAAGATCATGCAACGTTACTTTACTGGCACTCGCCGCATATCCTGATGCTCCACCTGACATTGTCCCCTCAGAGCCACACCTATCTTCCTGCACAATCCTCTCCACCTAGACCTGTACAGCCCCGACACTGATGCTGGGATATAGGTCCTCCCTTTGTACCCCTCTACTCTGAACTCGTGTCACAGCTTTCTCCATCTATGAAGCTACCTCTGCCTGGTGCTCCACCTAAAATTGAAGTCCCCCTGATGCCATAGAAGCTGACTCTATCTCCGAGTCCCCAGAGGCCAACCATCCAACGCTATACTGTCAGGCCTACTGTTGTACCTCGAACACCGTCACTGATCCTTCGAACCCTCTGCACTCCACAGACCTATCCAAAACCATCTCAGATACACCACACCCTATGGGCTCCTCTGAGACCACCAAGAGCTCATCCGAATCTTCAATTTTAGAGACTGTACTGATGGAATCTGAGCTTTCTCCTTTCTTACACTTCTTTCAAAGCGGGCACTCCCGCTTAAAGTGCCCTGCTTCTCCACACTTGAAGCATCTCTTGGATCCCTTGCTATCCCTCTATTCACCCTTCTTCTTTCCTTTCTTGTGCTTCTCTAAAACCACAAGACTCTCCTGGAAGACCTCCCTCTTCGTTATTCGTTCTCGCTGCTCGTTGAACCTGAACACTGATATGATCTCCTCGTATACCAGTGTCTCCTTACCATACAGCAAAGTTATCACCAATGGATCGAAGCTCCTAGGTAGCAAACACAGCAACAATAGGCTCTTGTCCTTCTCTTCTAAATCCACCCCTATATTGAGTATGTTCATGCTCATCCGATCGAACCGCTGAATATGCCCCGCAACATCCTCGCCCTCCTGCATCCGAATACTATACAGTTGCTTCTTCAACATCAACTTATTGCACATGTTCTTCTCCATGTATAATTGCTGCAACCTTGACCATAATCCCTTGGGTGTTCTCTCCTCCAACATACCATACAAAACCTTATCCACCAAACAAGCCCTAATTGTGGCACATGCCCTTTTCTCCAAGGATACCTATTCCTTGTCTGTGATCTCCTTCAGCCTATCTTCCAAGGGTGAATCCAATCTCATCTGAAGTAGTAGATCCTCCATCCTTACCATCCACATCGTGAAACTTTCTTTTTCAACAAATTTTTCTAATCCTATCTTCAACCCGCTATTTTTTATGATCAATCTGAATCAAATAACAGCAAACAGATAGATCAAAAAAATACTTTGACTAGGGATGGTGGAAAGCAGCCCTATGATCTCTTCCTTCCTCATGCTCAACCTAGAGAAAGCCTTTAGATCTGAATCTCGCTGCTGATCTCTGCTGAAAATTGATCTTCTTCCTCCTTCACACTCAACCTGGCTTTGATACCAATTATTGTTCCTATGACTACTCGGAGCTACAACTGTAGATCCGATCTCTTGCATGAACCTGAGTGTTAATCCAGTAAACTGAAGAAGATCTAAGAAAGATGAGAGAAGCTAGGGTTTTGGTGTTGAAATCAGAGAGAAGAGAGAAGAGAGTTAGGGAGAAAAGCTCAATTATATTTCCTTCTTTTTTGTAAAAGTTACAATATCCTGGTTTATATATCCTAGAGTTCCCACATGAACCCTAATAAACCCCAGCTCAAAAACTTCCTTAGGCTAACCCAATATATGAAAGCACTCACCGAGCCTAAGTCACACATGCTCTCATCCCCTAGATCTAATCCCAACCCATACATGAATTAGCCCCTTTAAGATCTCTCAAATCAGGCCTTAAGACCCTTAGGATCAATCCAAACCCTAGCCTAAAACATGTCGAGAATGCATGCTCTTCCCACATGGATCGGTGTGGCCGTCGGTGATTAGCCAAGCAGCAAGAAAGTACTTCTTAGAGATTTAATGCGGAAGCATGATCAAATAATTCAAGAAATAGAGAAGAAGAGATTTTAAGAAGATAAGAGCTTTTATTCAGTATATTTCAACACACTTACAACCTTGACCTATTTTTAGTATATATACTTTACAAAGGATCAAGCTCAAGCTCATAGAAAAACTCTCCAAACCAAAATAATTCACATACATAAAATAATAACCCATGAAAATTGAGCCGACCCAGTTTTAGTCTGAGCCATCTAACCTACGATTGGATCGGTTTAGTCCCAGACTGAGCTGATCCAGTTGTGTATCATGCCAATAGGCTAAAAATGCTGCTTTTTATCTGAATTTTCCTCTGAGACCTAGCCGACCCAATCCTAGACTGAGCCAGCCTAGTTCCTAACTTAGGTAGCTCAATCTCAGGATGAGCCAGCCTAGTTTCTGAACTTTGCTAGGAGAGCTGAATTATCTTCCGGCTCGCTTTCATCTTTTCATGACCTATTTTCTCATATTTTAAAGACTTGGGAGTGCTACTTCTGAGTTCACATTCTTCACCTTGGTGCTTCCAAGTTCTTGTGAACTCATCTCTTCTCAACAGATCCATCCGTGCCACACATCTTTAAAAGCTATCACTAGGAAGTACCTTCGTGAGTGCATCAGACTGATTCTCCTTGGTATGGACCTTCATCAGTTCCACTTCATCTTTCTCCACCAGCTCTCTGATCTTGTGGTATCTCACATCATATGCTTTGTGCGTGCATGATAGACTAGGTTCCGTGCCAACAGTAGAGCACTCTGACTATCACTGAATAGGGTAACCTTGCTCTGCTCCACCCCCAACTCATCAATCGGCCTCCTAAGCCAAAGAGCATTTTTTGTAGCCTCCGTTATCCCAATGTACTCGACCTTTATGATAGACAAGACCATAATTGGCTGAAGAGTTGATCTCTAAGATATCAGTCCACCATATATGTAGAAGAGGTATCTAGTAGTATACCTCCTTGTATCAAGATCACCAGCATAATTTGCATCAGCAAATCCTTTCAGAGGATCTGAACCTTCACACATCTTCACAGATTGTTCTCCAAATCCTCCTAGCTGTCCACCAAACCATAATCTCTTGTTCCATGCAGATATCTCAATATCCATTTTAATACTTTCTAGTATTCCTTCCCAGGGTTAGCCATGTATCTACTAACCGTGCTCACTGCATGTGCTATATCTGATCTACAGTATGCCATAGTGTACATCACACTGCCTACAGTATTTGCATAATAGACTCATTCCATGTACTCTCTCTCCTCTTCTGACTGGGGGCTCTATAACTTGGAGAGAGACGTATGGCTTGGCAATGGCATCTCTGCAGGTTTGGCCTTCTCCATCCCAAACCTCTCCAAAACCTTCTAGACATACTTTTCTTATGACAAATGGAGTACTCCTTTGCACCTATCTCTACATATCTTTATTCCAAGGATTTTCTTAGCTGGATCCAAATCCTTCATCTCAAACTCAGATGATAATGCCCTTTTCAACCTTTTCACAGCATCCATGCTTCTACTGGCTATGAGCATATCATCTATATACAATAATAGGTACAGGGCATCCTCCTCATCTACATCCTTGACATAGACATAACAATCATGTTCACATCTGCTAAAATTCAGGCTCAAGATAAAGCTATCAAACCTTCGATACCACTGACGAGGGGATTGTTTCAAGCCATACAAAGACTTTCTAAGTAAACACATTTTTTTTCTATCCTATCTCTATGAAACCATCTGGCTACTTCATGTAGATTTTTTCCTCCAAAGTCCCATGAAGGAAGGCCATTTTCATATCCATCTATTTCAATTCAATGTTATGCACCATAGGAGAGAAAATTCCTATGTAGTCAATCCCTTTCCTTTGTGAGTATCCCTTGGCTACCAGCCTTGCTTTGAATCTGACTCTACCTTATTCTGAAGGTGCTTCTTTCTTTATGAATACCCATTTTAAGCCAATAGATCGAGCACCCTTTGGAAGATCCATCAGCTGTCATGTTTGATTTTTCTCAAGTGATTCCATCTCCTCCATCATGGCCTGTATCCATTAATCATGATCCTCACTCTTCATGGCCTTTGCATAATTCTTTGGATCTCCATTAGCAGTGATGAGTGTATAGGAGATAACTTCATCAATACCATATCTGATTGGCCTCCTAATAGTATGCTGGGGCTTGTGCAAAGCCACTCCTACTTGCACATCTCTGTCCGATGTCTATGGCTACTCCTGCACATCTATCTGAATTGCAGGCCCTTCATGCTGCTTTTCAATATGAGACAATACTTTTCTGCCCAGCTCCACCTCAATAGAAACACTCCTATAAGTGGATGTAACCTACATGCCATCATTCTCTGATTGGCCACTGCTGTTCATCTCTATTTTTTTAGTTCCATCTATCCCAGACGTCCTCAAGATGCTCTTCTCATCAAAGATAACATCCCTACTAATCACTGACTTCTATGCCTGAGAGTCCCTATGAATGTCATCTTTTGAGATTTGGGGTCTAATTTGCTCCTCTCAGTTGCCTCCACATGTGCATAGGCTATACAACTGAAGACTTTCAGATGGCCAAGCTCCACCTTCTTTCCACTCCATACCTCCTCTGGAATGCCTTCATTCAACTTGTAATGAGGGGATTTGTTCAAAAGAAAATAAGAAAAAATTAGAGCATCACCTCAAAAGAACTTTGGGAGTGATGACTGCAGCCTCAAACTCCATACCTTTTCAATCAATGTTCGGTTCATCCTTTCCATGATACCATTTTGCTGAGGAGTCATCTTCACTATGTAATGGCGTTTGATATCATTTTCCTCACAGTACCTTCTGAACTTCAGGCTAGTATACTCCCCTCCATAGTCCGACCTCAAACACTTCACCTATCTCCTTGACTCCTTTACTTCAGCTCTCCAGGCTCTAAATTGGGCAAATACTTCTGATTTTTCTCTGATCAGATAAACCCATACCTTCTTTGAGAAATCATTAATGAAAGTGATAAAGTATTTTTCCCCACCTCTAGCTAATACAAGAGCTGGTCCCCACACATTCATGTGCACTAAATCCAGCACTCTCTCACTACACTTGGTACTTCTGGCAAACTTCACCCTATGTTATTTGCCAAAGATGCACGGCTCATAAAGATCTGTGCTCTCCTTCTTCAAGGTTGGGATCATACCTCTTCTGCTTAGTTCAATGAGCCCATGGTCACTCATATGATCCATCCGATAGTGCCACAGCTGATATAAAATCTGATCCTCCTATGCCATTGCTAGTACTACACTATCATTTACCACTGAGCCTTCCATTCTATAAAGATTGTTGCTCAATCTTCTACCTCTCATCACCACCAAAGCTTCCTTAGAAATTTTCAAACATCCACTCCCAGCCTGGCTACTAAAAGCATAACCCTGCTCCTTCAAGTAGCCCAAAGAAATCAAATTCTTTTTCAACTGCAATACATGCCTGACATTTGATAATGTATGAATCATCCCGTCATACATCCTCACCATGATAAAGCCAATTTCAGCTACTTTGCAGGGGTGATCATCTCCAAGGCTGACACTTTCACCATCGGCCTTCTGGTAGATAGCAAACCACTCCCGATGAGAAGTATAGTGGTGAGAGTATGCTGAATCCAATATCCACATAGTATCATACTCTATGGATCCATCTGATACAACTAGCAGGTCTTCTCCACTGCTCACAGAAGCTGTATCATCTTCCTTGCTGGCCTTTTCTTTTTCTGATCTCAAAAGGAGACAATCTCTCCTCAGGTGTCTAGGCTGATAACATTTATAACATTTCAATATCATCTTTCTCTGATCGTGGGACTTTGACCTATCCTTGAATTTCCCTCTATTCTTCTCCTTTGATCTTTCCTATTTTTTGTTTACAGCCAAGATCTCAGACTTAGAGTCTCCCTTGCAGATTTTTTTTTTGCTCATTTGATCTGAGCACACCAACAACCTCTTCATAGTTTAGGATCTCCTTTTCATAAACTAAAGTTGTTATAAAACCATCATACGAACCTGAGAGAGAACATAATAGCAGCAATGTTCGATCCTCCTTATCGATCTTCACATCCAAACTCATCACCTTAGAACACACCTGATTGAACCTTTGGATATGTGCAATAAGATCTCCACCTTCGAGCATTCTCAGACTATACAACCATTTCTTCAACCACAGCTTGTTCGTCATGTTCTTTCCTATGTATGTGTTCTCTAATCTCTCCCAGAGCTTCTTTATTGTAGTTTCTATGCAAACCTCGGGCAAAATCTGAACGACCAAGCACATCCAGATTATGCTAAAAGCAATTTTCTCTAACTCTTCCCAATTCTCAGCACTGATCTTTTTCGACCTTTCTTTTGTCAAGATCTTGTAGATCCTCTACTAAACCAACAAGTCCTTTACTCTTTGCTGCCATAGAGTAAAGTTTCCCTTGCCATAGAACTTCTCAAAATCCATCTTGAATCCACTTGATCTCATGACTTCAAACAAGTTAAGAACAGATCTCTAACACCCTTCATGATCTCATACACCAGCAAAACTATCCTTCAAAGAAGATCTAACTAGCCCTAGATCCTCTTACCAAACTTTTGTATCACCATTCTTCTATGTAAACAATCTTCACCTTAATCTAGAGACAATTATAAAGCAAACTAAAAGTTTTAAGATACAACCTGGTGTAATAGATCCTGGATGTAGTAAACCATAGGAGTCTTCCTTCCCTCCATGCAACATCGCTCTGATACCAAATGTCGGAAATGCATGCTCTTCCCACATGGATCGGCATGGCCATCGATGATTAGCCAAGCAATAAGAAAGTACTTCTCAGAGATTTAATATGGATGCATGATCAAAGAATTTAAGAAATAAAGAAGAAGAGAAGAAGAGATTTTTGAAAGAAAAGAGCTTTTATTCAGTATATTTCAGCACACTTACAACCTTGACCTATTTTCAGTATATATACATTACAAAGGGTCAAGCTCAAGCTCATAGAAAAACTCTCCAAATCCAAACAACCCACATACATAAAATAATAATCCATAAAAATTAAGCTAGCCTAGTTTCAGACTGAGCCATCTAACCTGCGACTGGGTCGACTCAGTCCCAGACTAAGCCGACCTAGTTGTTTACCATGCCAATAGCTCAAAAATATTGTTTTCTATTTGAATTTTTCTCTGAGTCCTAGCCGATCCAATCCTGGACTGAGTCGGCCTAGTTTTCAACTTGGCCGGCTCAGTCTCAGGATGAGCCAGCCAAGTTTCTAAACTTTGCTAGGAGAGCCAGTTTCTCTTCCGGCTTGCTCTCGCCTTCCCATGACCTGTCTTCTCATGTTTCCAAGATTTGGGAGTGCCACTTCTGAGCTCACAAAATAGACCCTCACCTAACTCTGCCCGTGCACTGAGTCAGCTCAGTCTCAACATTGAGCTGGCTAAGTTTCACTGGGTTGGCTCAGTCTGAAACTAAGTCGGCTTAATTCTATGCCGTACCTACAATCCCGAAACTCAATCTTTCTATTTTGCCTATGCTCTGAGACTTAGCCGACCCAATTTTGGACTGAATCGACTAACCTCCAGAAAATATCTTTTCCACAATCTTGATTCCTCGACTTTGGTTCCTTGCTCCACCTTGAATCATAGATCTCTAAAGCACCAACCAAGCTCCTTGAGGCCCTCAATACCTGAACCTCAAGCCCATGGAGGGTTATATGCCGTCTCCACCCTAGGATAATTTCTATCCTAATCCTGGGACCACACCTATCATAGCCTCCCTAAAGTCCTCATTCTAGCTCTTCTTGTGGCCTTCCAAGGCTTGGGAGCACCACACCACCTACAATCAGCTCCTCCTGAGTGCTAGCTTAATGAAGAATGCTCGTGATGGCTAGATCTAATCGAATAGTTTTGATCTCCCTCCACCATAACTTTGGAAGCTCTAGATCAGTAGTAGGGGTAGAAGAGAGGATGAGGAAGCACTCCACAGAATCTTGTAAAGATCTGATGCTCAGATCTTACAAAATCAAAAATAGGAACCCTAGATCATGAACTAGGGCTGCGCAGCACTCAAACCCTAGCACCAAGGTTTTTTCGCTCAATTTTTCTTCTTATATTTTTTTCTTATTTTTTTTAGGCTATGGAAGGGCTCACATACTAGAGAAGAGGAGTCTTAAAAAAACTTATACTTAAAAAAAATTCCAAGAATTTTATAGAGGGTGCATAAGTCAAGGTGGCGTGGAGAAAAGGTATGATAAGGGAGTTGTTTCACTCAAATTCAAACCATATTTGAATTTGAATGGCAACTAATCTTACCTTATCTCTCTAGGACGTGTAAAGGAGGGCTGTGAGCCCTCTTTGTGTGGAAAAACATTCATGAGAAACCTTTTCTCGTGGAGAATAGAATGGTGCAAACAAGGGTGATGTGGCACATGTCAAGACTAGGTCAAACCAGTCTTAAAACCTCTCATCCAATTGAACCAACCCAATCTAAATTGGTTAGGCCCAATTAGACTAGATTAAACTTAACTAATTTAGGCTCAATTAGTCTTAGTTAAATTCTAATTAAATTAGAAATTAATTAAGCCCAACTCCTGATCAAATTAGGGATCATACTTCCTCGGCGATTAGGTCATCTCATAACCTAATCGGATCAAATCCAACTGAATCTAATTCAATTAGACTTGATCCAAAAATAGTTACTCAATCAAATTAAGTTAATTAGCAATCAAATCACTAATAAGATCTCTCATAAATCTAGAGTCCAAATCCTATGGGTCTCCAGATAATAGAGTCCCATCAAAATGAAACTCTTGATCGAAAAGTCCCAAACCAATAGGACTCTTGATCCCGATGTCCGAAACAAGTAGAACTCATGATTGTAGAGTCATAATCCTCAATCATAGAGTCCTAGATAAGTAGGACTTAGAGTAGTAGGACTCTTGATCGAAGAGTTTTAGTTCAATGAGACTCTTGACCATAGACTCCTAGGCATTGAGACTCAGTATCCTAACCCAGTAGGACTCTCGATCGAAGAGTTCCAATCTAGTGGGACTCTTGATCATAGAGTTTTAGTTGAGTGGGACTCTTCACTAGCCTTTAGATCAGATAGGAATCTCTAATGTGTGTGACTCTGTAGGTCCAAACCTAAGTCGGTAGCACATAAACCAATTTCTGTACTAATCAAAGTCACCATCTAGTAATGGTACTCGACGTCCGGATAGGTCGAGTAGTCATAATTGCAACATTCAGAACCTACGCGAATATGGTTACCGTATAATTCATCTCTTTGATCTCTATGCATAGGATGACTTTAGGATTTGAATATCAATCCTAGAAAAAATATCCAAATCATGTCTCAAAGTAATTAGTCCTGTGACCCCTCATAAGGACTACCCTGGCCAAGGCTTTACTAAATTAAAATACTATTGAACACAGCTCCTAAAATCAGAAGTGGTCAATCCCATCTTGATACATACACCAACTCCTTAAGTACTTAACTATGCCTAAAAACCTTCCATTACTGAATTAAAAATTTAGGTAGTCTGGCACCAAAGCATAGTGAGTTGCTTGGAAGTCACCGTGGTGATCTCAGATCGGAGGGACAGTTATACCAATATTCCATCAGAGCAAATCTTGATAGCAGAAAAGCTCTAGAGTTGGTCATATTGATGTATCCATACATCTCACTTGCATGCCATACTAGTGTCTCAACACTCCTTAGTTATGAGGATAACCAACCTATATGGCACACAATGACCTATACTCGATAAATGTTATCATCCTAAGTAACAATGTATCTTTTGATCGTGAACAATTTAAGGACTAAACGATAGATCCTCCTTTGTCGAATCTAGATAGTCCTAAGGACTTCATCACAATATAAGAGTTCATTAGAAGACAACAAAATTTATAATGAAAAATGCTAAAATAATTTTTATTAATTTATAATTCATATATAATTATAAATGTATAGCCAACCATCAACAGACTGACGATTGGCTTTGGGACAGATTCCCAATAGGAGCTCGAAGGAGCCGATCTACTTTGATCATGGAACTCAAAAAATCTATGGATGTATTATCAATGACTTAGTCATAATAAAATTCCTCTACTCAAACACCCCGATCCTTGTTACAAATCTATAATGGTGGAAAATGACTTCCTGAACTTAACCATGCAATGAAGACAACCATGTTAGGAACAGGAGGAGAACCTCGTCCTAACATGAGCAAAGTTGAAGGCCTCGTTAATCTAAAAAGAGATAAGGGGAGAGACCCTTCTAGTGGTCCTAATGTGCTTCTACAACCACATTAGGAATAGGAGGGGAACCTCATCCTAACATGAGCAAAGATAAAGACCTCATTAATCTAAGACAAGATGAGGGAAGAAACCTTTCCAATGGTCCTAATGTGCTCCTACAGCCACGTTAGGAATAGGAGGAGAACCTCATCCTAACATGAGAAAAACTAAAGGCCTCGTTAATCTAAGATGAGATAAGAGAAGAGGCCATTCCAATGACCCTAATGTGCCCCTACAGCCATGTTAGGAACAGGAGGAGAACCTCATCCTAATATGAGCAAAGCCGAAGGTCTTGTTAATCTAAGATGAGATGAGGAGAGAGGCCCTTCCAGTAGTCCTGATGTGCCCCTACAGTCATGTTAGGAACAGAAGGAGAACCTCATCCTAATGTGAGTAAAACTGAAGGCCTGATTAACCTAAGATGAGATAAGGGGAGAGGTCCTTCTAGTGGCCCTAATGTGCCTCTATAGCTACATTAGAAATAGGAGGAGAACCTCATCATAACGTGAGCAAAGTTGAAGGTCTCGTTAATCTAAGATGACATGAGGAGAGAAGCCCTTCTAGCGGCCCTAATGTGCCCCTACAGCCATGTTAAGAATAGAAGGAGAACCTCATCCTAACGTGAGTAAAGTCGAAGGCCTCAATAACCAAGATAAGATGAGGGGAGAGACCTCATCAATGACCTTAACATATCCCTATGATCGTGCAAGGAATAGAAGAGAACCTTATCCTAACACGAGGGAAGTCAGGGCCTCATTAATCTAAAATGAACGAAAAGAAAAAGCTATACTGATGACCCTTATACATATCTTCCTTATGGCTACATCAAATATGAATGGAGGAGCCCTACCCAAATTTGCGGAAGAGATCCCAGTTCGGCATCCACAACAACCATCTTATTAGAAGATAAAGCAAAGAAAAATGAGATCAAGAAAGCTGAGCCATTAACCAATGTCAAATTCATATAAGACAATAGCGAAAAGGGTACCATTTTATTGCAAATATTAAGTTCATTACAAGCAAGATAAAGATCGGCAAGACCGATTACATGAAAAGGAAGAAGAAGAGAAAAAGATCGAAGTCCTAGGATGGATCGAACTCCTCAGATTTTGGGCCGTTAGCCCCAGCCATCACCAGGGCTTGCTTTAATCTGAGGATCTCCTCCTCGAGCTCTCTCTTTTGGTATAAGCCATCTATATACATTCTGTTAATGTGTCCGAATTTGCCTTCAAGCTCTCACCACTGCTTCCTTAGGACTTCAGACTCAGCCTCAGCATCCTTAATGGCTTGCTACTCGCACGATAGCTAGATCTTCAGCCATTGAACCTCAGCCTGCTTCCTCCCAATAGCTTTTGAAAGCTCACCTAGAGTCCTCGTCAAGGAGGCAACCTACTCTGATCCCCTGCTCATGCCGGATTGATGACTGTCATCGAGTTATTTTTGGAGCCTGATCACCTCACTTTAGCAGCTTGAAGCTTTTGCTTAAGCTTGGATATCCTCTCTCTCCAATCCAACTGGTAGGTATCATAAGTGAGCTTGGCATCATGCAACTGCTTTTGAAGCATGAAGAACTTCTTCGACCAATCCCACTCATATTGCACCTTATCAGAAGACCATGGTGAACTCCCCTCTAATAACTAAATCTTCTCCCTCGCCTCTTAGAGTTCAACTTCAAGGGAGCTGACCTTTGCTGTTAATGTCCAAGACATATCGCTGGCACTTTTCTTAAGCTTCGCTAACTCCCTCTCGAAGTGCCCTTCTTGACGGCGAAGGTTGCAGAATCTTTCATATGCAGCTTACAAAGGTGGGTAACCTCAATTATCACCTCCAACATCTTCTTTTTAGATTTTTGAAGTTCATCTTCAGCCTTTTTTAATTTTTTTCTCAAGTGGTGAACTTCCTTCTTCAAATTTCTAATTATTGATTTTAAAAAAATTCCCTAAGGTAGCAGCTCGACATCAATGGGGGACTACATATAATGCATGAAAAGTACTCTAAGCTATTGATTAAAAGTTCTACTTTCATTGATTAAAATTTTTTCAAGTATAAGATAAAGTAATAAAGAAAATACAACTACTAAAGACCTCCGACCTCTGAAGGGGAAGCAATAGAGGAGCTCGACACTCTAGGGGTAGCCACGGGCTCGGGAACGGGTTCGATCGGTGCTTTGGAGATAACCTCAGCCTCCTGCATGGGCTCGGGCACCTCAGCAGTAGGCTTGGAGGATTCAAAGACCACTTCAATAGGGGAGGGTCAACTACAGCACTGGACAACCCTACTTTTTCATCAGGCTCCTCTTCTAGGAAGCTGAGATCAAGCTTAGGAAACTTTTGAGCCACCCTGTCTTCATAGAGTTCGAAGCCCTTTATGAACGCCTTTTGATCGAATGCGATATTTTAGTCTTTCATTTCAGAGGAGGCCTTGAACTCCTCCATGGCTCGGGTCACCACCTCTGATATGGACTTCAACATTCTAATTTCCAGCTCAGCAACCTTGATCTCGGCCTCCTTTTACTCCTCCTCCAAGGCCAATGCTGCCTTGAGCCCGATCAAGATGAACTCCTCCTTTCGAAGCACTCCCTGAAGATTCTCATTTTTTGCCACTTTCTCCTCCGTGAGGTGCTCAGCCTCAACGACCTTCCCTTGAAGGCAATTGATCTCGGCTCGAAGGTCTCCTTGGACCTTTAGCACTTTACCTCCTGATGATTTATCCACTTGAGGTGGGCCAGTATGTAGTGGCCCGACTGCCATGGATGAGTCACGGTAAGATAAAGGAAAGGAGGAAAAAATGAAAAGAAAATGCGATAAGATGATTACCTTGAGGAAAGTTCTATGAAACTTCCAAAAGAACTACGTCTAATCGAGGTCGGCTAGGCAGTCCACCCTCCGAGCAGAGCAAACTTGTCGGTCAAATCTTGGATGATGTCTGGATTCTCGAAGGGGTCTGCCCCCAGATCATTTCCATCGCTGTTGCTTGATCCACCTAGATGAGCCTTACAGACCACCTTCACGATAGCGGCCTTTTTCCTTTTCTTATCATCTCCATCCCCTCCTTCCCTCTCAGTGGGGGGCTCTAACACCAATCTTCCTATAGGGAGGCGAGGATGCAGGAGGTTGATAGCCCACACCTCTGATGCTGCCCCCGATGATGAAAAGGATCTTGATGCCCGAAATGACTTTGGGAGAGGCCATGGGGACATTCAAAACCTCGAAACTCGGGCCATCGACCCTTGTCATTTTTGAGCTTCCACGTGGGGCCGCTCCCTTCCTCTTCTGGGCATAAAGACCCTTGGTGAGCCTTTCCACGGCATCAATATTTATCTCTGCAATAAAGAAAAAACTATAGTCAGTCAAGGTACATATGAAACTTCATGAGAGTTCATATGTATATTTGTGTACATGCATATAAACATATTTAATACTAGCAGGGTTAAGAAGACTCAAGCCAAGATTGAATAAGATCTGCTCCTTCAGAAGGTCGAAAAGGAGAGGAGCTCGGTATGCCTTGAGCTTGTTAGAAGACTAAAGGTCGGCTCCATCTAAACTAGGGGCTCAGCGGACTGATTCCCTAAGGAAGCCCCAGGGAGGAAGGTCGAGCACTAAGTTCGAACATCGAATGAAGAAGTACTTTTTCTTCCTATTATGAATAGAAGAAGGAGCACCTTTTAATAACCTCTTCTTACTGAACTGGGGGGAGAAGTATCACTAGTCCTTTATAGAAGAATGGCGTTTGAAGGTATAAAAATTTTGAAAGAACAAGACAGTTTCTCGGACTTCGGCCAGATGACAAAGAGAAAGAAACTCAATTACAAACCAAAAGAAGTTCAGTACGATGGAAGCAAAAGAAATGTTCAAAAACTAAAAGAGCATGATAATGTAAGGAGGAAATGGAAGTTGAAGCCCGGCGTGCAAGGCTTCTAGATACAAACAAAACTGACTAACTGGAGGTGAACTAGCACGATCGTCTAACCGAAGGAGTTCAAGGTCGTACTCTAGTGGGATGTCGTACTGTATCCTAATTAGGAAGAGGTCATTCGGAGTGGGGATAGAAGAAATGGTATCTAGGATGAAAGACTGATGAGACATGCTCCTAGGATTAACCTCGGCTAGAGGAGTGGGGTCTAAGAAGGATAGCCCGGATGAGCTCCACGAACTGATAGATTGGGAGGTTTTGGAAGACATACAAATCAAAATAAACTCCAAAAAAATCTCTAAAAATCAAGAAAATTGAAATGAAATGTAGAGACTTCCTAGAGAAAACCAAAAGAGCAAGAAATCTAAGAAGCATAAATGCTCAAAGAGAAGGGTTGGGAAGCTAACCTAAGTCGACTGAGAAAGGCAAAAAGATGGTGAGCATGATAGAAATCAAGTAGAAGAGTGCTTGGGAGCAGAGAGGATGCGAGAAGAAATTGAAACTCTTGGGCAGAAGGAAGGTGAGGACTTGGGAAGGAAGGAAGAAAACTTGGGAGGAATGGATTCTGGAGGAGGAAGAATGCCTTTAATAGCCAAGGAAAGCCTGAAATAGTTATGATTGTGGTGGATCTCATTCGACCAACCTACACGAACCACGTGTTCAACTCATCATTGCAGAGAAGTGGTGATGGGCCGATCCTTAATTGCACCATACCTTGGGTAGAGTTTTGGTGCAAGGCTCAAAAAATACCATTTCAGATCACCTCATATTTATGAAGTTTTAGTGCCAGTGCAGTAGACATGAAGACATCCCATCCTAGTAGGCATGGGAGGCTAAAAGAAAGTTCAACAGTCGCATCTATAATCCCTTCCTTCCTATTTCGAACTCGGGAGTAGGGGGCTATTGTTGGGGATAGACCCGCTCCCGCCAAAGTTTGGCTAAATGTTGAGTCTCAGAGCAATCTCGCCATCCTCCTATCATTGGATTCCCTCCTGATGAACTTGAACAGTGAGAGCGACCCTCTGGGCTGTCTAAGTTGGCCAACTTGGGAGTCGATTGAACTTCTTTTGAACTTCTCCTTTAGCCAGACTTCTCCTATGGTCAAACTCCTTTCAAACTTATCTTCCAGCCAGACTTCTCCTACGGTCAAACTTCTTTTGGATTTTTCCTCCAGCCAGACCTCTCCACCAATCGAACTCCTCTCGGACTTCTCCTTCTAGTTGCCTAAAGGGCTCCGCTCGATCAAGCTTCTCTTAGGTACTCCCATTGGGATTCCATCCAGACCCCTTCCAGCAGCTCAAAAGGATCTTGACACATCCCCCTAATATAGCAAGCAATGGCCTACGTACAGTCAACCTTGATAACCTTCGAGCTCCTCTAGAATAATAATAACTAGGAACTCTTCATCGTTGATGCATGCTAATTTATAGCTATGGCAAGTGAACCAGTCGATCAAGTAATAAAGTGAATGAGTAGAGTATCCTTCCTAGAGGATTGGAAAATAAGTACTGAAAAGCTCTTTCCTATGCTTTATTTAGAAGATCGATTTATGAGAATAAAAAATTAAAGAACAAAATAAAAAAAATAATTAAAATTTTTTTAAGAAAATAGAGAGAGTGTAAATTATTAGGGTTTTAAACTCAAGAGCAATGGATTACTAAGGCAATCAGTTCACCAACTCAGTCAATACAATATTCAGATTTTTAGATTAATTTTATTTCATGTGACAGTGGAGTCTCCTAATTTATTCACTATCCTTTGGTCCAGGCATAGCAAAACTATCAATATTTATTAATTACCCTTTGGTCCAGGTGTAATTTAAATAAATATTAATGCATTAAGTTTTGTGAAACCCTCTAATTAAAATACGCTGCATCCAAAGCGCACTAAAATTTCTGCATGCATATGAATTCTAATTTGATTCATAATACAAGGTATATAATCAAGAAGCAATAACATAGATGTACTTGGTCTGTAACATCTATGTTCATCAGATCAATTAGAAGATGGTCAGTAATCTAAAAGCATTAAGATCAGATTTATATACTCCTCATGAATAAAATTTAAAAATAATCACACTGAATATTGCATCAAAAGAGTGGCTACACCTTAGCCTTAGTAAAATAAAATTTAGTTCATGATAACAAATTTAAAAATAGTAAATAAAATAAAAAGCATAGAGAAATTAGACTGTTTGATTGCTGAAATTGATTGTCCGTTGCTTTTAGTGTGGAGAACTTGGTGAAGAAGAAGAGGCTCTTTGATCGATTTTTGATTGTCGAAAGAAATCAAAAACCCTTTTTTTTTCTCACACAAATCACTCTTCTCTTTCTACCTTTCTCCTCTCTTTTTCTTTTTATTTTTCTTTATTTCTCTAACTCTCTCCCTTTTTCTCTTTTTCTCTTTTTCTCTGACTTCCCTCCCCTCTTTTCTATGGCAACAGTAGGTTTTTATAGATTAAGAGATTGATTTCCCCCTAAAATCCCTTAGAAATTAGGTTTAAGACTCCCAAAACAACTCAAGTCAGGATCTAGATAATTCTGTCCGTTAGATATTGATCAAACGGTCCAAAAATCACTTAAAAATCCCTTAAAATAACCTAGATCAAGTCAGATTTTATGTCAGCCATTGGATTAATCGTTAGATTGAATCTGGGCTATCCGATCGTATAGAAAGAGGCCTTCTGATCTTTAGTTTAACATTGGGATGAATCTCAGTTGTTGGATCTCGATCGAGAGCTGCGAATGTCGTCCATCAGCGCCTTCATTTCGACCATCCGATCAAGTTTTAGTGAAAGCCACCCATTGGATCAGACAAAATTTCCAAATTACCCTCTGTGGACCATGTGCGAGCCTGATGTTACATGGACCACCGCATTCTTCAACCAATCGAAGCACTTTTCTTGATGTGAAATTCTCGAAATGCTCTCCTGTTGGTTGATAAGCATCATAAATTCATCAATAAAAGTATTAATTTATTAATTAATTTATATTAATTTTCAAAAATTATTAATCAATTTATATATAATTTTTAAAAAATTCATATTTTTATTAATTAAAAAATTAATTAAAAAATAATAAAAAAAATAATAAAAATTAAAAAATAAAATTTTATTATCAATAGAAAGAGCTCATTTTTTTGATCACAACGAAATAAATTTTAAGTAAAACGGAGCTAAAATGGAAAAGATATGAATTTTTAAAAATATAAAATAAATAAAAATTAAATAAAAAAGAAAATGACTCAGTCGGCTCCGCAAGCCGAGCCACCAAGCCAAGCCGAGCCACCAAGCCAAGCCAAGCCATCAAAGCCGACTCAGCCGTTGAAGCCATCAGCCAGTCCACGATCCAGGCGTGGACCGCCAGCTCAGCAAAATCCGGCGAATCAGAGCTTGCCACGTGGTGGACCTAGACCCCTAAAGGGTCTACAGAAATTTATCGCGGCTCACAAGGGTAATTTAGTCTTTTCGCTCGGCAATAGAGGCACTGATTGGTTGCGGTGTGCGGTGCGGCCGGTCCACGTAGTCCATGGGAAAAGTGATTGCACGATCGGACGGATGTGGTTGTTTGCGGTCAGGATCGGACGGCTGTGGTTGCTTCCTGATTTGATTCAGCTGCAGACATCACGTGGATCACCATCGGATGGCAGCGCTTGATCCAGGCGATGATCCGATGGTCCAGAAAGCTCCCGACGACGATCAAACTCTCAGGCGCATGATTTGCGGCCAGATTTCCTCCATCAAGCGTGATCCAATGGCCAGAATTTAATCCGACCCGATCTGAGCTGATCTGCATCTGATTTTAATGATTTTTGGACCGTTGGATTCCTATTGAACGGCTGGATTTTATCAAATTTATCAGAGATTTATTAAAGCTATTTTAATTTGAATTTTATTCAGATTTTGATGATTACAAAGACCATTAGTCCCACATTACTTAGAAGCAAACTTTCCAGCCCTCCTAGCTCTATAAAAAGGACCCCAGGCCTCCAAAAATCAACATCTCCGATCAAGGTGAAGCTTTGGTACAGGGCGAAGCTAGGCTATGGGTTAAAGGCTGCTTCGAAGCAATGGGTGCCGAGAAGAAGAGCCAGGCTTCTACACCATCTTTTTGCCAATGTCGATCCAAGATCAGAGATCAGGCTATTTTATTTTTTTTAAATTCTATGTATTTAAATTTTAAAATTTTTAATTAATAAAAATTTTATTTTTTTTTGCACTTTAATTTCTTACTTTTTATTTTTATTGTAATTTAATTTCTGCACTTTAAATTATTGCTTTGCAAGTAGATGCTAAGATCTAACTAGTAGATCTTAGTACCAAGTTTAAATTCCTGCACCTTTTAATTTTCGCTTTTTATTTTCCGACTTCACTTTTGATCCCAAAACTCTTCTTTTTTTTCTTTTTCTTTTAAAAATCAAAGATTTAAAATCTAAAAACACTACCTTCCCTGTGGATTCGATCCGACTCACTACTATCTATGCATTTTCAATGATTTTAAGAAGTCAGATTAAACTGACAAATACGGTGTCTTAACGACAACATCACGTTCCTATCATGTTTTTGGCACCATTGCCAGAGAATATTTTTGATTTTTGATTTTAATTTCTTTGATTTATTTTAAATAAATTAAAAATAATTCTGGCAAACGCTCCCTATCAAGTTTTTGGCGCCGTTGCCGGGGAAGGTTTTTGATTTTTGATTTTAATTTTTTTGATTTATTTTAAATAAATTAAAAATAATTTCGGCAAATGCGTTCCTATCAAATTTTTGGCACCGTTGCCGGGGAAGGCACGAACATTAAACTTTTGATCTCTTTAATTTTTTTATAAATAAATTATAAATAAAATTTCTACTTTCTTATAAATATTGCTTGCTAATTTTTTTTTATTATTTTGCAGAAAAAGAGATTAAAGAATAAAAGAATCAAAAAATTTGCTTGGTGAGATCAATTCTAACCCTAGTACTCTTTCCTTTCATTTATTTATTTCATTTTTAAATTAATTTAAAAAAATATTCACTTAAACCTAATTAAAAGCCTCATGATAAGATTAGAAACCCTAACTGCTTAGAGCATGCATCATATTAGTTTTATTTTTATCTTTATTTTTATTTTTATTTTTTTGGTGATTGCTGGAGGCAAGGTAAGCCTTTCAGAATATAATTAGTTACATGCATCTAGTTTAAATTGCATAGAACCCTTTGATTGAATTTTTTTGCATATCATATTAAATCAAATTAAGGGCACAATCCAATTAAATAAGATAAGGTGGGGATTTGATCACCCTTCCTTAGCCCACAAACAACCAACCAGCATCCTACATTGATCTAAGTCTTTAATTTTAAAATCAATTAGACATCAACCCTAGGAACTCGAGCTCAATAGGATAAGGAATCCTAAGAGTTGAACCGGGTTAGGATAAATCAATTTGACTAGTATCTAGGAAAGTGGTTCAGGGACGACTGGGCCCGAAGGAAGGTGGTTTTTAATTGATTCCATTTGCTTATCTGGCCAAGCACAATTGGTGTCTAAGGCAAGCAATGGGGGGACTCCCACCGACCTTACACTTACCTGGCTAGTTGATTGGCTAATCCTACACTTGGAGGGCTTGAAGGTGACCTTGGTAGTTAGGAGCTGTCTAGATTTAGGATAACCCTTAGTCAGGATTGATTGACCAATTTGATTGCTAACCAACATCAAACCTAATTAAACTTAATTCTTCTCTCTCTTCTTAGTTCTAGGACTCCTTAGGACCTCTTCTTTAGAACTTTTCTTTCTTTTTCTTTCTCTTCTAAAAAATAAAATAAAATTAAATAAAAATTAAATTTAACTAAATAAAAAAATATTTAAAAAAATAATTAAACTTAATTAATAAATAAAATAATTAATCTTTAATATAATAAAATAATAAAAAAAAAATTCTAAAATTTTTATTTGAACAATACGTTAGGGTTGCATTAATACATATATGGTAGAAAATTACTTTACCAAATCTAGTTGAACCCAACCATAATAATCAAATGGCTAATATGAACCTAATAGTCCAAAAATTAGATAAAGTTGATCTTCTTGCTCAAAAAATAGATCAACTCCTAATTCTAGGTCAACAATCTCCTGCACAATTCACATCATCTTCTAATTATTAGGAGGATTATTCAATCTGGGCAAGCCCAACCCATCATGTGAGTGAATGTCCTATGGCTGCACAATTTCCACATTTTATCCAAGAACAAGTTCAAGCTACTCAAGGATACTCCAAATTGATTAATGACCCATTTTCAAATTCATATAATTCAGATTGGAGCAACTATAATTTTTCTTGGACATTCCAACAGACTCTGGCTCAAACCCAAATTTTATCTATCCAAAACTATCAAAATAGGCCCCAATACCAAAACTATACCTATATAATAATGGCTAGCCTAGTCAGTTTACCCAGCCATCATATTATAATCAACCCTCATACCCACCTCCTCAACAGACCAATCTAGCTGATGATAGATTTAACCAACTTCAACAATTGATTCTAACTCAACAGCAATCTATCGTCAAACTAGAAGCTCAAATAGGACAATTAGTTGAGTCTAACATGAGGAGAGAACTAGATCAACTACCGAACCTACTAATTTCAAACAACCCATCTAATGTCCACCAATCACCTGGACCAAGTTATCAATTTAATGTCTCACCTAAGAATCCTCAATTTGAGAATACCAAAGTAATTTCTAAACTTAAAAGCTATAGGATTCTTATGGACCCATACCAAGACCAGGTGAGAGAGGCTAGTACTGATGCTAGCCAAAATGAAAATTTAGAGGAACTGGTTAGTACTGAGACTAACCACATAGAAGAACCCGAGCCAGGAATTAGTACTAGTTCCAATTTAAATGAGATAGAAATAGGAAAAAAGAGAATAGATGATTTACCCGAGACTTATAAACCTAATGTCCTATTCCCTTCAACCCTAGAAGCTGGTTCTTCTTATAAAAATCAAAAGGTATGTAATGAAATGTCAATGGAGTTGTTTAAGCAGGATCACATTAATTTACCTCCAGAATTAAAATCGCCTTTTGTCACCATTCCAGCATCCATTGAATCAAACTTAACTCCTAAAATTCCATTCATGAGCATTTTAGAAAGAACAAATAGGAGTAATTCTTAATAAACATAAACATGGGTCTGAGAATGGAATCACAAATTATATTCCTAAAATTAACAAAGATTATATCAATAATGGGATTATAAATCAACTTTCTGAGATTGGCAATCCAAAACCATTGGAATTTGTCAATCCAATATTCGACATAGGATAGTGAGCTGCATTATGTCTAGCTGAAGACGGTAAACTTAGTCCTTATTGGGAGGCAACCCAATATTTAGTTTTTATCTAATTTATTTTTTAGTTTATTTTTTTTTAGAATAATTTGAATAAGTTGGAGGGAGAGCTCAAATTTTCAAAGGCATGTGCTGGACCAAAAAAAAAATATACTAAGTTAGGTGTATTCTTCCATGTTCTTTATTACATCCTTTATTTTTTCTTCTCCATTGAGGATAATGTCGATTAAGTTGGGGGGAGAGAAAAATAAAATTTTTTTAAAATTTTAAGTCCTCAAAAAAGTTAGTATTTAGTATTTAGATACTTGATTATGCTTAAGAATCGAATTAAACTAAGCATTTTAAAAAGAAAATTGATGCACAGATTAGAGAATCTATGAGATATTGAGGAATCAAGTATTAAAAAAATTCAATAAAGAGTTAAGTCTAGAACATAAAAAGTTTTTCCTTGGAGCATTTTTAATTATTTCTATTAGCATCAAAGAAAAGTCTATTTTTTATAGGCTTGTGTAGGGTAACTATACGTTTCTTCATATAAAAATTTATTTTAATAAAAAGTTTTCAAGTACTTCTCACTGAGTAACCGAGCCTCTTTGCCTCTAACAAGCATTGAGTTTCGCGTCAAAAGGTGGAAAGGCAAAGAAGCTCGTTGTAAAGTTAGTCGTAACTCATAGCCTATTTGATTCGAGCTAGTAAGCCCGAGGGGTATTCTATACCTAGTGCCCTAAAGCCAATTGGTTTGGGAGTCATTAGCCCAAGACTCGCTACATGGATCAAATAGAAAGCTTAAGAAGTTAAGACACTCAATTATGGTACAACGTTAAAAAAAAAAAAAAGAAAAAAAAAAGAAACATTGATTTTCCACCGAGTAACCGGATCCCGTTGCCTAAGTAAGCAATGATATTCGCATCAAAAAGTGGGTAATATAAAAATAAAAATCAATAAATGAAGGATGGAAGTAGCAATACACCTGCCTATATGAAAGTTTAGATAAATCAGAGATAAAAGTAGAATAATTTAGAAAAAGTTCTGAAAAATTTAATGTTCTTTACTTAATTTTTCTATTGATAAGTATTAATACCCCAATGATATGTCTCATTTAAACTCTACTGAATATCAATGGCCATTTTGAAAATTGCTTAGGTAAAATAGGTATTTAAAACTAAATTCTTTCTTTACTCGAGGACGAGCAAAGCTTAAGTTGGGAGGTGTGATAAGCATCATAAATTCACCAATAAAAGTATTAATTTATTAATTAATTTATATTAATTTTTAAAAATTATTAATCAATTTATATATAATTTTTAAAAAATTCATATTTTTATTAATTAAAAAATTAATTAAAAAATAATAAAAAATAATAAAAATTAAAAAATAAAATTTTATTATCAATAGAAAGAGCTCATTTTTTTGATCACAACGAAATAAATTTCAAGTAAAACGGAGCTAAAATGGAAAAGATATGAATTTTTAAAAATATAAAATAAATAAAAATTAAATAAAAAAGAAAACGGCTCAGCCGGCTCCGCAAGCCGAGCCACCAAGCCAAGCCGAGCCACCAAGCCAAGCCAAGCCATCAAAGCCGACTCAGCCATTGAAGCCATCAGCCGGTCCACGATCCAGGCGTGGACCGCCAGCTCAGCAAAATCCGGCGAATCAGAGCTTGCCACGTGGTGGACCTAGACCCCTAAAGGGTCTACAGAAATTTATCGTGGCTCACAAGGGTAATTTAGTCTTTTTCGCTCGGCAACAGAAGGTGCTGATTGGTTGCGGTGTGCGGTGCGGCCGGTCTACGCGGTCCATGGGAACAGTGATTGCACGATCGGACGGATGTGGTTGTTTGCGGTCAGGATCGGACGGCTGTGGTTGCTTCCTGATTTGATTCAGCTGCAGACATCATGCGGATCACCATCGGATGGCAGCGCTCGATCCAGGCGATGATCCGATGGTCCAGAAAGCTCCCGACGGTGATCAAACTCTCAGGCGCATGATTTGCGGCCAGATTTCCTCCATCAAGCGCGATCCAACGGCCAGAATTTAATCCGACCCGATCTGAGCTGATCTGCATCCGATTTTGATGATTTTTGGACCGTTGGATTCCTATTGAATGGCTGGATTTTATCAGATTTATCAGAGATGTATCAGAGCTATTTTGATTCAAATTTTACTCAAATTCTTTTATATTTTGATGATTGCAAAGGCCATTAGTCCCACATTGCCTAGAAGCAAACTTTCCAGCCCTCCTAGCTCTATAAAAAGGACCCCAGGCCTCCAAAAATCAATATCTCCGATCAAGGTGAAGCTTTGGTACAGGGCGAAGCCAGGCTATGGGTTAAAGGCTGCTTCGAAGCAACGGGTGCCGAGAAGAAGAGCCGAGCTTCTACACCATCTTTCTGCCAATGCCGATCCAAGATCAGAGATCAGGCTATTTTATTCTTTTTAAATTCTATGTATTTAAATTTTAAAATTTTAATTAATAAAAATTTTATTTTTTGCACTTTAATTTCTTACTTTTTATTTTTATTGTAATTTAATTTCTGCACTTTAAATTATTGCTTTGCAAGTAGATGCTAAGATCTAACTAGTAGATCTTAGTACCAAGTTTAAATTTCTGCACCTTTTAATTTTTGCTTTTTATTTTCCGACTTCACTTTTGATCCCAAAACTCTTCTTTTTTTTCTTTTTCTTTTAAAAATCAAAGATTTAAAATCTAAAAACACTACCTTCCCTGTGGATTCGACCCGACTCACTACTATCTACGCATTTTCAATGATTTTAAGAAGTCGGATTAAACTGATAAATACGGTGTCTTAACGATAACATCGCATTCCTATCATTGGTCCACTGTGCACCGCAAAAAATGCTGATATCATCCTAACGTCAGCATTGCATCGGCAGGTCGGTCTGCTGTTGCGATCGAACCGGACCGAACCGCTGAACCAGTTTGAACCGAACCATTTTTTTTTTGAAATTCAATTTCGGGCTCGTTTGAAGTTCATTTTGTCTGAAATTTATTTCATCTGAACCAAAAAAATAAGATCTTCACATTGGTGGCCTTCTTTCCTACATAAAATTAATAAAAATATTAATTTCTAAAAAAATAGATTAATTTATTTTATAATTTAATACTTTTATTAGTATATTTTTACCACTTATCACACCCCCCAACTTAGTCATTGCTAGTCCCTTAGCAATGTTTTATTTAATACCATGTTTCAATAAGATTATCCATCACAAAGATAAAATCTAGGACTAAAGGTCAAAAAGTTTAGAAAATACTGCTAATTAAGCATTGAGCTTTAGAAGCAAATTTTTCAGTCAATACAATTAAAAACTTTCTTAGAGTACATCAAAGATCTATAGCACTTGTGTTCGTGATGACTAACTTTAGCATTTCAGTATTAAATTAAAAGAATAAAAGTATCCTCTCTTATCACCTATTTTGGTCAATTTTCTATACATTCTCAATTTTATACTCATGAATTAAGGTAGCTTTCACACTGCCTTTTTCTTTTCTTTTTTTTTTTTTTACTGTGCTGAGCATCCTGGCCTTTCCTTCACCATTTTACGTGAATTTTCATACTTGACCTAGGTGCAGAGACCCAGTTACTAGGCTTTGGGCAATCCACATATACTCTATCTTTTGCACTTTATTTTATAGGCAGGTAGCTCTTTCCTTAAATTCAAGTTTCTTTGATTAGAATGTATATTAATTACCAATTTTTCAGTGATAATTGAATCCTCAGTTGGCCTTATAATCAATACCTACTTTGCCTTGTTAGTGTGCATGTGCAATTAGAAGTGCTAATAAGTCTTTTAATGACCTAAGTAGGCTGCTAAAAGTTGACCAACTAATCTACTTCTTTAACTCATTACATTCATTAGCAAATAATTCTATCTTTTATCACTTGTCCAGTCTATCTTGCTCAAGATTTTCTTCTTGACACATGATTTTTTTTTTTTTTTACCCCTAACTTATTCTACATTGTCTTAAAGGAGAAAGAAAAATAAAGGGTGCAATAAAGGATAGGAAGGAATACACCTGATTTGGTTCAGTCTGGTTCTTTGGAGCTTTGAAATTTTGCTTGAGCTCTCATTGATTTTTCTGCAAAATTGAAAATACACACCAGAGTAGTAAAAGAGCAATAATAAATTACTGAAAAATAAAAGAAAAGAAAAATGATCAAAACTAAAAAGAAAAGAAACAACCTATCTAGTAGTTCTGATTTATAGTCTTCAGCTTGACTTTCTTTGAATTCTAAAGTGGATCAATCTGGTGCCACTTCAATTGAAATACTTTCATGTTTGATCGAGTCTCTCTTTCAATTTGACATTGCTAGCTTTTACAGTCTCAAACCTATTTTCTACAAGAATTCTCATATATTGAATTGTCAATAATATCAATTAAGAAAATAAGTTTGATTATCATCAGGTATGTTTAGTATCTTTGAAAATATTAAAAGTAACTTGTTCGTCTTGGACTCTAAGAATTAATTTTTCTTGTTGAACATCTATTAAAGCTCCTCCAGTAGCTAAAAAGGGTCTTCCCTAAAATAAGGGGTACATCATAATCTTCTTCCATATCAAGAATAATAAAATCAACAGAAAAAATAAACTTGTTTACCTTTACCAAGACATCCTCCACTATACCTCTTGGATATTTAATGGATCTGTCGGCTAATTGAAGAGTAATAGTGGTAGGCTTTGGTTCTCCTAGACCCAGCTTTCTGAAAATAGAAAAAGGCATGAGATTAATACTTGCTCCTAAATCACATAAAACTTTATCAAAACTACAATCACCAATAATGCAAGGGATAGTAAAACTCCCTGGATCTTTTAGCTTCTGTGGTAATTTATTTTGAAGTATTGCTGAGCATTCTTCATTCAAATTTATTCTCTCATGCTCCTTCAGCTTTTTCTTATTTGTTAGGATTTCTTTGAGAAACTTGGCATACCTGGGCATTTGAGTAATAGCATCTACAAAAGGAATATTAATATGTAAATTCTTTAATATTTTGAAAAAGTTAGAAAATTTCTTATCTGGATGCTGTATTTGTCTCTCTGGGAATGGTAGTGGCGGCACGTAGGGCTTCACATTTGGATCAGCAAACCGTATACCTAGAGACCATCCATCTACTGGTTGTTTTGGTGACTGACGAATTTTAGTTGATGGTTCCTTATTTGTAGTTGGCTCTTCAGTCTCTTTCTTCTGATGTGGCTCCTCCAGCTTTGTACCACTTCTTAGGGTGATAGCATTGACTTGCTCCCTTGGATTGGTCTCCGTATTGCTGGGCAAGGATCCTTGAGGTCTCTCGGAGATTATCTTAGCCATTTGACCTATTTGCATCTCCAAGTTTCGAATTGCTGCTGCTTGGTCCTGCCTAAGTTTGGCTTCCAAATTTTTTATAGTTGCTTCTTGGTTTTGCATAAATTTGACCATCAGCTCTTCCATGTTGGACTTCTTTTCAGGTACTTGGAATCCCGGGGGTGGCTGTTGTGCTGCATTTTGATTGCTCCATGAGAAATTTGGGTGCTGCCTCCACCCTTGATTGTATGTGTTGGAGTAGGGATTGTTTTGTTGCGGCCTGAAAAAATTACCAATATAATTAGCTGTATCGGTTATTTTAGCAAAAGGATTACCTGTCTGGCAATTGCTCGTATCGTGTCCTCCTCCACATAGGTCATAAGTAATGCTCTGAATATGCATAGCTGTTCCCTTTCAAGTTGTTGACTTCGGCTCTAAGGGCTGCAATTTCAGCTAGTAAGGTTGGCACGCAATCTACTCCCTGCACAGCTGCTAGTCTTTTTGGCATCATGCATTCTGTCTGCCATTGATAGCTATTTGATGCCATCTCATCGATCAGATCGAAGGCTTCTTCCTTCATTTTTTGATTAATGGTTCCTCCTGCTGCTGCATCAATCATAGAATGATTAGTAGGAGATAAACCATTATAGAAAGTTTGTACCTGAAGCCATATGGATAGTTGATGATGTGGACATCTCCTCAGCAATTCCTTGAAATGCTCCCAAGCCTCATATAGTGTCTCCATGTCCATCTGCATAAAGGAAGTGATATCATTGCGCATCTTGGCAGTCTTGGAAGGTGGAAAGTACTTGGCTAAGAATTTTTGGGCTAGGACATCCCAAGTTGTGATAGAACCTGCAGGAAGAGAATGAAGCCAACTTCTTAGCTTTGTCCCATAAAGAGAAAGGAAATAACCTTAATCTAATAGCATCATCCGACACCCCATTAATTTTAAAAGTATCACAAAGTTCAAGAAAATTAGAAATATGGGCATTCGGATCATCATGCACGTGTCCACTGAATTGGACAGTTGATTGAATCATCTGGATCATCGTCGATTTTATTTTGAAGTTGTTTGCTCGTACAGGCGGTCTCCTGATGCTCGAAGCTGCATCGGCTATAGATGGTGTGATGTAATCATTTAATGGATGATGTACTGGTCGAATAGCTTCATGCTGTCCTTCAGTCGCCATATCCAATCCTAGATTGATGTCGTTAGGATCTTCAGCTGCCATGTTTCTTCTCTTGTTGTAGTCTTCTAATGGTTCCTTTCAATTTCTGGATCTAAAGGTAGTAAGTTACTATGTCCAGTACGTGTCATGCACTGAATAATTTTTTTTTTTAAAAAATAATAAAAATTAAAAATAAATTTCTAAAGTAAAGCTAGGATCAAAATTTTAATATTATTTTAGACACAATCCCCGGCAACGGTGCCAAAAACTTGATGCATGCTAATTTATAGCTATGGCAAGTGCACCAGTCGATCAAGTAATAAAGTGAATGAGTAGAGTATCGTCCCTAGAGGATTGGAAAATAAGTACTGAAAAGCTCTTTCCTATGCTTTATTTAGAAGATCGATTTATGAGAATAAGAAATTAAAGAATAAAATAAAAAAATAATTAAAAATTTTTAAGAAAATAGAGAGAGTGTAAATTATTAGGGTTTTAAACTTCAAGAGCAATGGATTACTAAGGCAATCGGTTCACCAACTCAGTCAATACAATATTCAGATTTTTAGATTAATTTTATTTCATGTGACGGTGGAGTCTCCTAATTTATTCACTACCCTTTGGTCCAGGCATAGCAAAACTATCAATATTTATTAATTATCCTTTGGTCCAGGTGTAATTTAAATAAATATTAATGCATTAAGTTTTGTGAAACCCTCTAATTAAAATACGCTGCGTCCAAAGCGCACTAAAATTTCCGCATGCATATGAATTCTAATTTGATTCATAATACAAGGTATATAATCAAGAAGCAATAACATAGATGTACTTGGTCCGTAACATCTATGTTCATCAGATCAATTAGAAGATGGCCAGTAATCTAAAAGCATTAAGATCAGATTTATATACTCCTCATGAATAAAATTTAAAAATAATCATACTGAATATTGCATCAAAAGAGTGGCTACACCTTAGCCTTAGTAAAATAAAATTTAGTTCATGATAACAAATTCAAAAATAGAAAATAAAATAAAAAGCATAGAAAAATTAGACTGTTTGATTGCTGAAATTGATTGTCCATTGCTCTTGGTGTGAAGAAGAAGAGGCTCCTTGATCGATGTCTTGATTGTCGAAAGAAATCAAAAACCCCTTTTTTTTTTCACACAAATCACTCTTCTCTTTCTACCTTTCTCCTCTCTTTTTCTTTTTCTTTTTCTTTATTTCTCTAACTCTCTCCCTTTTTCTCTTTTTCTCTTTTTCTCTGACTTCCCTCTCCTCTTTTCTATGGCAACAGTAGGTTTTTATAGGTTAAGAGATTGATTTCCCCCCAAAATCCTTTAGAAATTAGGTTTAAGACTTCCAAAATAACTTAAATTAGGATCTGGGTAATTCTTCCCATTAGATGTTGATCAAACGATCCAAAAATCACTTAAAAATCCCTTAAAATAACCTAGATCAAGTCGGATTTTATATCAACCGTTGAATCAACTGGTAGATTGAATCTGGGCCGTTCGATCGCATATAAAGAGGTCTTCTGATCTTTAGTTTAAGGTCGGTATGAATCTCAACCGTTGGATCTCGATCGGGAGCTGCGGATGTCGTCCATCAGCACCTTCATTTCGATCGTCCGATCAAGTTTCAATGAAAGCGCATGTTGGATCAAACAAAATTTTCAAATTATCCTCTATAGACCATGTACGAGCTCGGTGTTGCATGGTCCGCCGCATTCTTCAGCCAATCGAAGCACTTTTCCTAATGTGAAATTTTTGAAATGCCCTCCTGTTGGTCCATCGTTCGCCGCAAAAATTGCTGACATCATCCTGACATCAGTGTTGCATCGGTGGGTCGGTCTGCTATTGCGATTGAACCAGGCCAAACCACAAAACTAATTTTTTGAACCGGTTTGAACCGAACCATTATTTTTTTTTTGAAATTCAATTTCAGCTCATTTGAAGTCCGTTTTGCCTAAAATTTATTTTATTTGAATTAGAAAAATAAGATCTTCACATTGGTGGCATTCTTTCCTGCATAAGATTACTAAAAGTATCAATTTCTAAAAAAATATATTAATTTATTTTATAATTTAATACTTTTATTAGTATATTTTTATCACTTATCAATCGTCTATAGCTATCCTATTCGAATTTTAGCTATCAAGTTCTAACCGGCTAGCACGTTGCGACAACAAACACTACCCTCTATAACAAACTTCACGTGGCCCCGAATGGCCTACTATCAGATGGTTGTGGCTGTCACTATCAGTTTGTTGTAGGCTTTGTCTATTTAAGAGACCCTCCAGATATACTTTCTTTTTGGAGCTCTCTTCTTCTTCTCAACACTCTATCACTTTCTTTCCTAAGCACTCTATTTTTGTTGGCCAAAAGAGCTGACTTGATCATCGGAGGGTGTTATCGGAGCCACCACCCCTGACTTTGGGCGAGACTTATTTTGTAGGTCACCAGTGATGACTTCATCCTCTCCGACTCTAGTACTGATTCTAGCATCAACCAAATTTCACACCAACAACATATAATATCTAAAAAATAATATTTTAAATTGAACACATTCAATAAAATTTATTTTAGATAATTAATAAAACTATTCTACAACTAGTCTAGGCATGCATCTATCATATCTTATATGAATAATTAAATATTTAATTTTCTATCTTTTAGATCTGATTATAATATTTATAACATCAAAAAAATAAAAACAAAAGAGATCTAAAATTATTTTTAATCATATCAAAAAGAAAAAAACTACACTAGACTACACATAAAATAGTTCTACACCTAGTCTCCACATGTATCACATACATCATTGATATGAATCTAAAACTTTTAATTTTTTTATTTTAGATCTAATCACATCTGATGTGATATCTAAGATTCTATAATATTAGATAATAAAATATAAAAAAATAGATCTAAAATAGATCTGAAGAATTGCTAACATAGATACTAATTGAAGGAAAATGAGCATTTTTCACCAAAGGATCGTTCAGATCCAATTAGATCTGAAAGGTAATTTCAAAAAACTTTTCTAATAGATTCTAATCAGATATAAGAGTCCTTAGATCTGATATTATAGATTTGATATTAAAAACTAATATAAAATAAAATAGGAACAATAATTGTTACCTTTAGGTTAAACTGCTTTTATCCTATCGATGATCTGCTAAAGCTTGGGGTTCTGGATCTAGCCACACAAACACCTGGCCTCTATCGAAGTCCACTTGGGCAAGATCTGGATGCAATCTCCTTTTGAATCTAATTTTTAAAAATTAGATCTAGATCTGATTCGTAGAGCCTTCAAATTGATCGATGATATCTCACGAACACATTGATTGTCTTCCTGATCTTTGCACCAACAATTGGATCTTTCTTACTGGATTCGTCCAACCTCTTGGACATGGAGAGGGGAGAAAGAGGACCAGAGGGAGGCATGAAAGAGAGGAGGGGCAGCCTTGCAGTGTGGTGGATGGGTGCAATCATGAAACCCTAGGTGTAGATAGGGGTTTAAATAGACCTGCTCCGCCATGCTGTGCCACATCACTTCGACCAATTGTATTACTCAATTCAATCAGATCTTAATCTGATTGGTGGAGTGATGTCACCTGATCCAATTAGGTTAAAGTCCCCTAGAATCCTCCAAAGGTGGTGCCAAACATGGATAAGGATGAAGTCTTAGCACCCAAGACTCCATTCTCATCAAGCAAACCTGGAGTCCCATTTGTATGGGACTCCCCCATTTTTCCCCATGTGCATGGAAACCAAGGGGGCGTGCTCCCCAAGAAGATCTACAAGGAGGGTGCACACCCCTGTCCCTTCTTTCCTGCATTGGGACATCTCATGTCCCGATAATGATAGGAAATGGTAGGTGGCAATTGGAATTAGCAGATATTATCTTATTTCCATCTGATGGATTAAGACCATCCTTTTTTGACCAGGACAAGCTCTAGTCAGATAAGGACAAACCCATACAGGATTTCTTGGTGAGCCCAAACCAATTTGACTCAGTCAAGATGAATCAGAAATACTATAAAAGAAGAAAGTTAGGCTTAATCATGTGCTAGCATGATTTTCTTGAACCTAATTGAATCTAATCCAAATCAATCGAACTGGGTTAGCTCGATTGATCAGATCCAGATCTAAACCCTTATTTATGTGATCTAGTTAGGTTCAATTTCGTATGGTAGTAAGACATGTCATGATCTCCATCATCAACATTATCGAAACAGCTTTTGATGGACTAAAACTTTTTCGATTCATACAATTAGAATGATCGATCATCAAGATCGTTCTAATTGCTCCCAAAATCCATCAGTGACACCTAGCAATATATGGTAGCAATCCATTAGAACCAAAAGTAAACCTCTCGGTGTAGTTACCTATGTGATTGGGTTTTTCTATCTTGAGCCCCGACAGGATTAGGATTAAGGTAAACTTGTCAAACCCAATATCCATCATATGAGTTAATCATTCGATTCGAGATCAATGTCAAACCCTAATAGAAATTCTTTCTATCATCTTCACACTGCCATGGCCATAGGCTTATGGACTTAGTCTCATGATCATCATAGAGCTACCCCTCATCTACCGAGATAGATAGATCTCTTATTAGCGCAATCTAATTCCTACAATGAACATGCTATAGCCAACATACACCTTAGGATTCCAAATGGCTAGAAGATCGAGTTATGGTATAGTCAAACTATAACACCCTCAAGGTAAACCATCGATGCACCTCAAGTCAAAAAATTAGACATATCAGTATAGCATCAAGCTAGTCATCGATGAGAAAGTAGACTTTCTTATGACTGCTCGAGGTGGTCATGCTTAGTGCCCTCGTTCTCTAATGTGTACCTATACTCTCGCTCTGATGTCTCCATACCGTAGACTCAAGACTCATCTACCCTAAGAAAGTGATCATACACCACCTTTTGGATCGATCACTATCCTCATGATAATCCTACGGTCATGAGCAGTTTATGAGTTAATTTTGAAAATTCATGTCTTAAATTTTCAACTCTTGAAAATATGAATTATCATTATCATTATCTCAAAGGATGTATCACAGATACTTTAAATACACACTATAATAGAAAATAACTCTTTTATTAATTTATTATCAAAATTATAAAATTACCCGTAGAAGCGTATTATAAATATCAGCTAATCTTGCTTCTAGGGCACACATCTAACAATATATTGACACTTGCTCCTAAATCTAATAAAGCCTTATTAATGAGGGTTTTTTCTATGATGCAAGAAATATTGGAAGATCCTGGATCTTTGTGTTTCACTTGCACATGGTTTGATAGGTATGAACTCATACTAGCTGCCAAGAAGGCTCTCTTAGGTATATTGATGGTCTTTTTCCTGAGACATAAGTCCTTAAGATTTTTATCATATGATGGAACTTGTTGGATTATATCTAATAAAGAAATATTTACTTTAACTTGTCTAAAGACTTTCAGGATTTTGTCTAGTTGGGTTGAGTTTTGGTTGGACTTTAATCTATTAGAAAAGGATGCTACAATTTTGGATATTGATCCAACTAATTCTAGTGCAAGCTCTGCTAGTGAATCAGGTTCTATTTCTTTAGGTTCTTTTAACTGGCCCTATTTAGATATTGATTCAGATGGTGGGTCTTTTATTTCTTCTTTTAGTCCTTCAGATGTGCCCACATGGTTGTCTATTTGTTTTCCAGATCTTAGTGTATGGATAGCATTTAGTTGGTTAATCTATGCTCCTTGCTAAGGTTTTTGATTGTTTTGATTTCTAGGGTTAGCCTCAAGTTAACTTGGCAATCTACCCTTTTCTCTTTCATTGATAATATTAGTTAACCATCCTAATTGTATTTATAAATGAGCTATTGCTTGTGTGTTTGCTGTTATAAATTGACCAGTGGCTTTTATAAAATTATTAAGGATAGTTGCATTATCAATGGTTGATTTTGTCAGGATTTCTAGGCTTTTTTCTAGAGAGTTTAATTTCTTTTTATTATTGTTAAAGCCTGGTGGGTTATTTCTTGTAGGGTAGGTCTTGTTTTTGATTGATTGAAACTAGGACTGCCTACATGTGGATCTTGTGACCATGAAAAATTAGGATGATTTCTCCATCTTGGGTTATAAGTGGATGCATAGGGGTTATTGTTTGATCTTTGATATGCTGCATTAACCTGTACAAACTTATTTTCTATTGGTTTTATTAAGAAGTATGTTGCCCAGCAAGACAACCCAAGAGAGGAGGGGTGAATTAAGTTTTTCAAAATTTAAACAAGTTATATGCTATTTTTGAAAACTAGTGATATGTTGAGGTGTGCTAAAATGTATTGTATGTAAGTATGCAGAAATGTAAATGCAATGGAAAGAAGGAACCAAGGCAATCACAAACATCAAGAGATTTGTAGTGGTTCGATGCCTCTTTCACCTACGTCCACTACCCAAGATCCACTTGAAAATTTTACTATAATCTTTCTAAGATTACAATCGGATAGTTTTTCAAGGTTCACTACCTAAAATCTAGTTGGTTTTTGATAAGTATAATAAATTCATCAATAAAAGTATTAATTTATCAATTAATTGATATTAATTTTTAAGAATTAATAATCAATTTATATATAATTTTTGAAAAATTCATATTTTTATTAATTAAAAAATTAATTAAAAAATAATAAAAATTAAAAAATAAAATTTTATTATCAATAGAAAGAGCTCATTTTTCTAATCACAACGAAATAAATTTCAAGTAAAACGGAGCTAAAATGGAAAAGATATGAATTTTGAAAGATATAAAATAAATAAAAATTAAATAAAAAAAAGAAAACGGCTCAGCCGGCTTCGTAAGCCGAGCCACCAAGCCAAGCCAAGCCATCAAGCCGACTCAGCCATTGAAGCCATCAGTCGGTCCACGATCTAGGCGTGGACCGCCAGCTCAGCAAATTCCACGAATCAGAGATTGCCACGTGGTGGACCTAGACCCCTTAAGGGTCTACAGAAATTTATCGCGGCTCACAAGGGTAATTTAGTCTTTTCATCCGACAACAGCGGCGCTGATTGGTTGCGGTGTGCGGTGCGGTCGGTCCACGCGGTCCATGGGAACAGTTATTGCGCGATCGGATGGATGTGCTTGTTTGCGGTCAGGATCGGACGGCTGTGGTTGCTTCCGAATTTTATTCAGATACAAACATCACGCGGATCACCATCGGATGGCAACGCTCGATCCAGGCGATGATCCGATGGTCCAGAATGCTTCCGGTGGTGATCAAGACTCCCGAAGCACAATTTGCGGCCAGATTTCCTCGATCAAGCGCGATCCAACGGCCAGAATTTAATCCGACCCGATCTAAGCTTATCTGCATCCGATTTTGATGATTTTTGGACCGTTGGATTTCTATTGAATGGCTGGATTTTATCAGATTTATCAGAGTCATATCAGAGCTATTTTGATTCAAATTTTATCCAAATTTATTTATATTTTGATGATTACAAAAGGCATTAGTCCCATATTGCCTTTAGAAAAAATATCCAGCCCTCCTAGCTCTATAAAAAGGACCCCAGGCCATCAAAAATTGACATCTCCGATCAAGGTGAAGCTTTGGTACAGGGCGAAGCCAGGCTATGGGTTAAAGGCTGCTTCGAAGCAACGAGTGCCGAGAAGAAGAGCCGAGCTTCTACACCATCTTTCTGCCAATGTCGATCCAAGATCAGAGATCAGGCTATTTTATTCTTTTTAAATTCTATGTATTTAAATTCTAAAATTTTAATTAATAAAAATTTTATTTTTGCATTTTAATTTGTTGCTTTTAATTTTTATTATAATTTAATTTCTATACTTTAATTATTATTTTTTTATTGCAAGTAGATGCTAAGATCTAATTAGTAGATCTTAGTACCAAGTTTAAATTCCTGCATCTTTTAATTTTCGCTTTTTATTTTCCGACTTCACTTTTGATTGAAACTCTTCTTTTTTATTTTGTTCTTTTATAAAATCAAAGATTTCAAATCTAAAAAACACTATCTTTCCTATGGATTCGACCCGACTCACTACTATCTATGCAATTTTAATGATTTTAAGAAGTCGGATTAAACTGATAAACACGGTGTCTTAATGACAGCATCGCATCCCTATCAGTTTTACACTGGATCACCAACCACAATCAAAATCTAAGCCAACCCTTGGCTTACAATCTAATTCTCAGGCTTGGATAGGCCTTCCTCTTAGCTTCAAAATTCCGTTGAAGCTAAGTTACAAAAAATACAAGAGTTGAACAATAAAAATGACAAAGCTCCTTCATGAGCAAGTAGGTCGATGAAGCTTTTTAGAATCTTCTTCGTTAAAAGCTTTTAAGCTTATCTTCTTGCTAAATGGAATCTCTTGAATTGATGTTTCTTAGAGATGGGAGTGGAATGCTCTCTTTTCAATGCTATTTGGCCCTTTTCTTTTCACTTATGAATCCTCTCAATGATTGATTTGTCTTCTCACTTTCTCCAAGTGTTTTTTAGATTATTCCCCATGTTTGGTAGGTTGGAGAGATGTTTCTGACCATTAGAGGACTGAAAAGATCCATTTGGAACCAATCTAAATACTTTTAAAATTTTTATAGAAACTAGCCATTGGAGCTCGAGTCGACTCGTCCGCTCGAGCTTGAAGGAAAATCCTGATTCCCAGTCCAGATTCGTTCAGATCTGATCAGATCAAGAGATATATTTCAAAAATTTTTCTCTTGATCCTAATCAAATCTTGATATGTTTCAGATCTGATTCTTATTATTTTAATAAAATAAAATTAAAAGATAAATTAAATCAAATTTAATTTATCTGATCTGGGTAATCCTATTACCCTGTTGATGATCCTATTTGCAGCGGAAGGTTCTGGATCTTAGCCACGCAAGCGCCTGGCCTCTACCGATATCCACTCGGGTTGGATCTGGATATCCTCTTCTTCTCTATCATGCCTCCAAAAATTAGATCTAAATCTAATTTGGAGGATCTTCAAAACTCTTTTTGAAGATGAGCAGTCATCCTTTGCAGCAGTGCAGCCTTCTTACTTTTGATCGCCTTTCTTTGATCTGAATCGCACCAACCAAGGTCCAAAACTCCTTTTGGACGTGAAGAGCAAGGGGAGAAGGTGGTTTGTCATGGAGAGGGAGGGAAGAGGCAGCCTTGGGGCATGGGGAAACTATGATCTCATCATATCTCTTAATCTGAGTTGGATACAGGGTCTTATTTATAGACTAGCTATGATCCAACTCCTCTTCTTCCCAACCAATCACAACCCTTTGTGAAATCAGATCTAAATCTGATTGGTGGGAATAGAGACCCCTGGATTCCTCCTTAGAGGGCGCCTAAGACCAGTCAAAGTTGGTTCTTAGAAGAACTCTAATTGGAATCCAAAAAGGAGATGGAGTCCTTGTCCAACAAGGACTCCTAGGCGCCTCCAACTTGGGCACACGCCTAGGGTGGCATGCGCCCTTCTCCTTGCCAGGTTCTGGCAGGGGGACAGGCCCCCACCAGCTCTCCAATAGGTGCATGACATGTGGTCAAAAGTCAAAGTGTCAATGGTCAACGTTTGACCAGTCAAAGGTAGACTTTTGACCAAAGTCAAAGAACAAGAAATGGCAGGTGACCAAAAATGGCAGGTAATGTCTTATAAAATAAGACAACCTATTCTGACTTGGACAACCTCCAGTCAGACCATATGAAGGCCTCTGATTGAGCACAAACTCCTTTGGCTCAGACAGGACAACTTATTTATGATAGCAAAAGAAGAACGTTAGGTTCAATCGAGTGCTAGCACGATTTCCTTGAACCTAATTGAATCTCATTCAGATCAATTGAACTAGATCAGTTCAATTGATGATCACCAGATTCAAACCCTTGTTTGTGTGACCCTAGTTAGGTTCAGTTCTGTATGGTAATGGGATATGTCATGATCTCTATCATCGACATCATCGAAACTCCTTTCGATGGATCAGAACTCTTCTGATTCGAACAGCTAGAATGATCGATCATCTAAATCATTCTAATTGCTCCCAAAATCCACCAGTGACACCTAGCAGTATATGGTGGCAACCCATCAGAGCTGAATGCGAACCTCTTGGTGCAGCTACCTGTGTGATTCAGTTCTTCTATCTTGAGCCCCGATCAGATTAGGGTTAAGGTGAACTCGTCAAACCCTAGTCTCTGTCATATGATGTAATCATTCGATTCGAGTCCAATGTGAAAATCTAAATAGAAACTCTTTCTATTATTTCACTCTGCCATGGCCATGGGCTTCTGGACTTGATTCTCATGATCATCATAGGGCTGCTCCTCTACCACCGAGGTAGATAGATTCCATCTTGATGCCATCCAGTTCCTACAATGAACATGCTATAGCCAACATACACCTCAGGGTTCCATATGGCTAGGAGACCGAGTAATGGTGTAGTCAAACTATAACACCCTCAAGGTGAACTGCCGATGCACCTCAGGTCAAAGAACCAGACACACTACTGCAGCATCGAGTCAGTCATTGACGAGAAGGTAGACTCCCTAATGACTACTCGAGGTGGTCACGCTCAGTGCCCTCGTTCTCTAACGAGTACCTGTACTCTCGCTCCGGTGTCTCCACACCGTAGACTCAAGACTCATCTACTAAAGAGAAGCGATTGTACACCAACCTTTCGGATCAATCACCATCCTCGTGATGATCCTATGGTCGGAAGCAATTTATGAGTTAATAATGATTATTCATGTCTTAAATTTTCAACTCTTGAAAATATGAATTATCATTACCATTAACTCAAAGGATGTATCACAGACACTAAATACACATATGTGATAGAAAATAACCCATTTATTGATTTTAGTCAAAATTATAATTTTGCCCCTAGAAGTGTATTACAAGTGTCAGCCAATTCTGGCTTCTAGGGCACATATATCTAACAATCTCCCACTTGTCCTAAAGCCAATTGGCTACAAGTCTAAGTCCCATCTTCTCAAGGTGGGCTTCGATCTTCTGTTGGCCCAACGGCTTTGTAAGTGGGTCTGCCACATTATCTGTGGAGTTGACTCTCTTGACCTCGACATAACCCTTTTTGAGGTAATCGTGGATGGGGTGGTATCACCGTTTGCTTGAAACTCTTCCAGCACAAACAGTCTGCCAGATGTCGACTTTCGATCATCTATATCAGACATGAAATCTGAGTCTGTGTATCCCTGGACTTGGAGTTCTCCATTACCAAAGACCAACATCATATCCTTAGTTCTTCTCAAGTACTTAAGGATACATTTCACAGAAGTCCAGTGTTCTTCACCTGGATTTGACTGATATCTGCTTGTGACACTCACAGCATGGGCTATATCAGGTCGTGTACATAGCATGGCATACATGAGGCTCCCTATTGCAGAAGCATAAGGGATCTTGCTCATGCGTTCTATTTCCTCAGGTGTGCTGGGGCACATCTTCTTGGAAAGATGAATACCATGTCTGAAGGGTATTAATCCCCTCTTAGAGTTTTCCATACTAAACCTCTTTAGTACTTTCTCTATGTACATCTTCTGTGAAAGTCCTAGCATCCTATTCGGTCTATCCCTATAGACCTTAATTCCTAGAATAAAGGATGCTTCACCTAGGTCTTTCATGGAGAATTCCTTGGACAACCACATCTTGACTGATGTCAACATGGGAATATCATTCCCAATAAGGAGGATGTCATCCACGTACAATACGAGGAAGACAACAGCGCTCCCACTGACCCTTTTGAAAACACATGGTTCCTCTTTCATTTTTGATGAAACCAAACTTTTTGATCACATCATTGAAACGAGTGTTCCAGCTCCGAGATGCTTGCTTAAGTCCATATATGGACCTTTGCAGCTTGCAAACCTTGTGATCAGTATCACTGGATGTGAAACCTAGCGGCTGTTCCATATAGATATCTTCCTCAAGATATCCATTTAGGAATGCCGTTTTCACGTCCATTTGCCATATTTCATAATCGAAATAGGCTGCAACAGCAAGCAATGTGCGGATGGATTTTAGCATAGCTACTGGAGAAAAGGTATCCTGATAGTCAATGCCTTCGCGTTGACTATAACCTTTTGCCACCAGTCTAGCCTTGAATGTCTCCACATTCCCATCTGCACCAATCTTTCTCTTGAAGATCCATTTACATCCAATAGGTACTATACCTTCTGGTGGATCTACCAAGGTCCAGACTTGGTTTGAGTGCATCGAGTCAATTTCTGACTGCATTGCCTCTAGCCATTTCTTGGAGTCGATATCTGATATCGCCTCATTGTAGGTTTTGGGATCATCACCATGAGCACCATTACCTACGAGGAACATTTTCTCTACATTCCTCTGAAATAATACCTAAGTATCTTCTCAGGGGGACGGGAAACTCTTTTCCGATCTACGAGGTGGAGGAGGTAGTGTTCTTATTGGCTCAACCTGATTTGGTTCCAATTGGTCCTTAGCTCGTTCCACTTGTGAGACTTTCTCATCAAGCTTAATCTATTTTCCAATGCCGCTATCTTGAATAAACTATTTTTCAAGAAATATGGCATGTCGACTCACAATCACATTGTGGTCTTCTGGAATGTAGAAATAGTATCCTAATGACTCTTTAGGATATCCTATGAATCGAGCTCTGAAGGACCTAAACTCTAACTTGTCCGCTTGTTGTCTTTTGACATGAGCCGGACAACCCCAAATTCTGAGATGACTCAGACTTGGTTTCTTACCATGCCATATCTCATACGGTGTGGTAGGAACGATTTTAGAGGGAACCCTATTCAGTAGATAGATTGAAGTTAACAATGAGTGTCCCCAAAGAAAATCAGGAAGGTCTGTGAAGCTCATCATGGATCGAACCATATCCAATAGAGTCCGATTTCTCCTGTTCTGAAACCCCGTTGAGTTGAGGTGTTCCTGGTGTAGAGTCCATTGAGAGACTATGCCATTATCCTTGAGATAGTCTAGGAATTTTTGGCTAAGGTATTCACCTCCTCGATCTGATCGAAGAACCTTAATGGGTTTTCTTGTTTGTTTTTCTACTTCATGTCTGAATTCTTTGAACTTTTCAAAGGCTTCAGACTTGTGTCTCATAAGATACACATACCCATACCTAGACAGATCATCGGTAAAGGTAATGAAGTAGACAAAATTGCCTCTAGCCGGCACATCAAATGGGCCGCACACATCTGTATGTACTAGGGCAAGGAGATCTGTGGCCCTCTCCCCATGTCCAACAAAAGGGAGTTTAGTCATTTTGCCTTGAAGACAGGATTCACAAGTTGGATATGACTCAGAAGTCAATGGACTCAATAGCCCATTTTTCTCCAATTTGTTGATCCTATCTTCTGCTATATGACCTAATCTCAAGTGCCATAGATATCTATCGTTTGGACTATCCCTAGGTCGTTTGGCATTCACGTTTTGCTCGATAGTTAGAATAGGTACATCAATATGTAGCTGATAAAGACCATTAATAAGGAAACCATTTGCAATTTTATTTCTTTCATAAAGAATGTTACAATGGTCCTTAAAGAAGGTGATCACATAACCTTCTTGTGCTAAGCATGAAACAGAAATCAAATTCCTGCTAGCTGCAGGCACAAAATAACAGTCTTTCAAAACTAAGTCTAAACCAGATGGTAATCGAAGAGGGTATGTTCCCACGGCTACTGCAGCAACTCTTGCTCCATTACCGATGCGTAGGATCATGTCTCCATCCCTCAGCCTCCTGCTATCCTCAAGACCCTGCATGGAAGTGCACAGATGAGCACTAGAACCAGAGTCAAGCACCCAACTGGATGCAGAAGAAATCGTAAGGTTAGACTCAATAACGAGCATACCTCCAGAAGGACCTTCCTTCTTGTTCTTCAGGGTGGCCAGGTAAGTAGGGCAGTTTCCGCTTCCAATGGCCGTCGCTGTTGCAATGGAAACACTTTCCTTTGCCATCGGCCTTTTTCTTCGGCTCTGCCTTCTTCTTCTTTGATCCTTCCACCTTTTGCTTTTTCACAGACTTCTTTTTCTTTCTATAAGACTTTCTTTTGGAAGAAGTCCATTCCATAGCAAGAACTGAGCCTTTAGAACCTTTCATAGAAAGCTCAGCGGTAACCAGCATATTCATTAACTCGGCCAAGGAATTCTGAAGTTTATGCATGTGGTAATTCATGATGAATTGCCCATATGCATCAGTCAAGGATTGCAGAATAATATCATTCTGCAAGTCCAAGTCCAACTTCACACCGAGCTTCTCAAGCTCTTCCATGTCCTTGATCATTGTCAGACAGTGATCTTGGACTGACTGCCCATCACGCATCTTAGCCTTAAAAAGTCATTTTGTGACTTGATATTTGGCTGCGCGACTCTGTTCACCAAACATCTCCTGCAGGTGAGCCAACATTTGGCGAGCAGTCCCGATATCCTCATGTTGGCGCTGGAGCTCATCAGACATCGAGCCCAACATGTAATATCTGGCCTTATTATCTTCGTCAATCCATTTTTTCAGAGACGCTCTCCGTTCAACAGATGGACGGGCTGGTAATGTGGGAGGGTCCTAGTCCAAAATATGGGTTAACTTCTCGGAACCCAAAACAATTTTATAGTTCCTGAGCCAATCTTTATAATTGGGTCCAGTCAGTCTATGTGTGTCCAGGATACGTGCCAATGGGTTGGACGCAGACATTTTTCTGTAGAGAGTCAAAGATTCTAGTTAGATACTATAATTTTGACTTGACCAATTTATTTAGGGATTTTATTTTTAAACAAATTAGCTCCCACTATTTTCTTGGATCCCTACACTCCCTCTGTAGAGATGCGAAAATCTCCACGATTAATGATTTCTAGTGGGTGGTGCGGTCTCACCAACTGACTCATCACCTCACCTAACAGTTATTGGTGATGGGTTAGCCAATGAGTGAACAACTCTTGTTCAATGATTCTCTAATCATGGTGCACCCAAACTTGGTCTCTAATTCATGAATCTCACCATATCCGGAATATTGATCCACTCCTTAGTTAAGTCAGACCCACCATTTGCATAGACTGGGATTCCTAATTGAGTCTCTCACCGTATCCGAAATATTGAGCCCAACTCATCCTCCAGCCCATAGCATCCAATGCCTAATAGACATGGTTGCATCTTCCCGGTGCAACTGAGCCACTGTATCCAGTCGAGAACAATCAACCCTCGGGAAGGGCCCGCACATCTACAATGGTGGAAGACCTCAGACTTAATCTTTTCTTAGGGAGAATTGATTCAGGTCTCATTAAACTAGACTTGGCTTAGTCATAACAATTATGACTAACCTAGTGGCATGGGTTAGCTCGGATTATTGACCACCTCAGATCAGAACTGTGTCAACAGATATGGCCAGGTAAGTGAGACCGGTGGAAGGAATATGCCATTAACTCGTACAAGAACGCATTCAGGATCGAGTAGCTTCCAATTAAAAACCAGTCGGATCGTCTATGCCAAACTTACCTTAGACACCAAATTGTTGAGCCAGAACCAATTGGGTTAGCCTACAATCCAGACTCTAACCTCTGAGCCTAATTAGGTCTTGCTTGATCGTGACTCGATCTTGACCCAGACTTAATCCTATTAGGCTGGTCAATTTAAGCATTGTTGATCCCATCTAACCAACTCTTGATTCGGTTTGATCAACCGCTTAGACCTAATTGAGCTACCCAAGCCCGAACCCAGTATTATGAATATGTCTTAGATCTAAAATTCTCAATTTTAGACCTAATTAATATTCCATAAACTTAATTCTTAATTAAGTAGGGTTCATAAACAAAATATGCACAATAAATCCTAGGGTTTCAGGATCTAGGGTTTTGCAGAAAGTAAGTTTTGGATTTCTGATTAAGGACGAACACGCAGCACCCCTACACATCATAAGAACACCCCATCGAATGGGAAGAGAGGGCCTTTAAACCCTTCTTCATTCTTATGACTGGACGGCCAAGAGGAACTCCTTAATCAGGAACATTCAATACTACAAAACAGTATCAGATCTATATCATATATCTCATATATAAATTAGATCTAATTATGGCATATTTTGCATACATCTCATGTATCATAATCATGCATATTTTTAGATCTAAATTATCTCATAATAATCTAAAAATTAGATTTAAATTGATCTTATCAAAATAAACCCTAATCTAGACAACTATGTAGAACTATTCTACAACTAGTCTAGACATGCATCAATCACATCTCATATGATGTTTTAAAAATTAAATAATTTTATTTGCTATTTTTCAGATATTATTATAACACTTATAATATCAAAAAATAGTAAATAAAAAAATCTAAAGTATGATTTAATTAGATTAAATCAAGAACATGCAAGACTATTCTATAGAACTATTCTATTCTAGAACTAGTCATGCATATCTTCTAATCTTAATTTTAATTTTTTCTAATTTTAGATCTGATCACATCTCATGTGACATCTGAAATCACTTATTTTTTATTAAAATAAATTTAAAATCAAATCTAAATAATTTAGAACCTGGCTCTGATACCAGTTGAAGGGAAATCCTGATTTCCCAGTCCAGGTTCATTCAGATCTGATCAGATCAAGAGATATATTTCAAAAAAATTTTCTTGATTCCAATCAGATCTTGATATGTTTCAGATCTAATTCTTATTATTTTAATAAAATAAAATTAAAAGATAAATTAAATTAAATTTAATTTACCTGATCTGGGTAATCCTATTATCCTGTTGATGATCCTGTTTGCAGCGGAAGGTTCTGGATCTTAGCCACACAAGCGCCTGGCCTCTACCGGTATCCACTTGGGTTGGATCTGGAGATCCTCTTCTTCTCTATCACACCTCCAAAAATTAGATCTAGATCTGATTTGGAGGATCTTCAAAACTCTTTTGAAGATGAGCAGTCGTCCTTTGCAGCAGCGCAGCCTTCTTACTTTTGATCGCCTTTCTTTGATCTGAATCACACCAACCAAGGTCCAAAACTCCTTTTGGACGTGGAGAGCAAGGGGAGAAGGTGGTTTGGCATGGAGAGAGAGGGGAGAGGAAGCCTTGGGGCATGGGGAAACTATGATCTCATCATATCTCTTAATCTGAGTTGGATACAGGGTCTTATTTATAGACTAGCTATGATCCAACTCCTCTTCTTCCCAACCAATCACAACCCTTTGTGAAATCAGATCTAAATCTGATTGGTGGGAATAGAGACCCCTGGATTCCTCCTTAGAGGGTGCCTAAGATCAGTCAAAGTTGGTTCTTAGAAGAACTCTAATTGGAATCCAAAAAGGAGATGGAGTCCTTGTCCAACAAGGACTCCTAGGCGCCTCCAACTTGGGCACACGCCTAGGGTGGCGTGCACCCTTCTCCTTGCCAGGTTCTAGCAGGGGGACAGGCCCCCACCAGCTCTCCAATAGGTGCATGACATGTGGTCAAAAGTCAAAGTGTCAATGGTCAACATTTGACCAGTCAAAGGTAGACTTTTGACCAAAGTCAAAGAACAAGAAATGGCAGGTGACCAAAAATGGCAGGTAATGTCTTATAAAATAAGACAACCTATTCTGACTTGGACAACCTCCAGTCAGACCATATGAAGGCCTCTGATTGAGCACAAACTCCTTTGGCTCAGACAGGACAACTTATTTATGATAGCAAAAGAAGAACGTTAGGTTCAATCGAGTGCTAGCACGATTTCCTTGAACCTAATTGAATCTCATTCAGATCAATTGAACTAGATCAGTTCAATTGATGATCACCAGATTCAAACCCTTGTTTGTGTGACCCAGTTAGGTTCAGTTCTGTATGGTAATGGGATATGTCATGATCTCTATCATCGACATCATCGAAACTCCTTTCGATGGATCAGAACTCTTCTGATTCGAACAGCTAGAATGATCGATCATCTAAATCATTCTAATTGCTCCCAAAATCCACCAGTGACACCTAGCAGTATATGGTGGCAACCCATCAGAGCTGAATGCGAACCTCTTGGTGCAGCTACCTGTGTGATTCAGTTCTTCTATCTTGAGCCCCGATCAGATTAGGGTTAAGGTAAACTCGTCAAACCCTAGTCTCTGTCATATGATGTAATCATTCGATTCGAGTCCAATGTGAAAATCTAAATAGAAACTCTTTCTATTATTTCACTCTGCCATGGCCATGGGCTTCTGGACTTGATTCTCATGATTATCATAGGGCTACTCCTCTACCACCGAGGTAGATAGATTCCATCTTGATGCCATCCAGTTCCTACAATGAACATGTCATAGCCAACATACACCTCAGGATTCCATATGGCTAGGAGACCGAGTAATGGTGTAGTCAAACTATAACACCCTCAAGGTGAACTACCGATGCACCTCAAGTCAAAGAACCAGACACACTACTGCAGCATCGAGTCAGTCATTGACGAGAAGGTAGACTCCCTAATGACTACTCGAGGTGGTCATGCTCAGTGCCCTCGTTCTCTAACGAGTACCTATACTCTCGCTCCAGTGTCTCCACACTGTAGACTTAAGACTCATCTACTAAAGAGAAGCGATTGTACACCAACCTTCCAGATCAATCACCATCCTTGTGATGATCCTATGGTCGGGAGCAATTTATGAGTTAATAATGATTATTCATGTCTTAAATTTTCAACTCTTGAAAATATGAATTATCATTACCATTAACTCAAAGGATGTATCACAGACACTAAATACACATATATGATAGAAAATAACCCATTTATTGCTTTTAGTCAAAATTACAATTTTGCCCCTAGAAGTGTATTACAAGTGTCAGCCAATTCTGGCTTCTAGGGCACATATATCTAACAGAGCTCTAGTTGAAGCTCGAGTTGACTTGACCCTTAGCTCTAGACCATTCTATACTTCATCACAAAAATCATGTTCTCTATATTTTTCTGAGACTTTGACTCAAGGAGCTCGAGCTGAAGCTCCAGTCGACTAATTCCTCTACTCGAGGGCTTGCCAAACTATGTCCCAAAAATTTTATTCTCTATATTTTCCTACGACCTCGACTCAAGAAACTCAAGTCAACTCAGTCCTCTGCTCGAGAATGTGCCAGCTAAAACTCTCATATGCCGGTCCTTTTTCCCGTGCCATTTCAGCTCGAACTGAATCAAGGGTCGAATAAGTGGTCAACTTGAGGTCTTTTTATGCTAAAAATTTTTACTTCGACTAATTGATTTTTTCTTCAATTTTGATTTTGAGATATCTCTTTTAGGTCTTTTTATAAGTATGATTCATGCCTCAAAATCCTCCAACTTTTCTTTATCAACTTTCAAATATATTTTTAGGGATGTTTCATTTGATACTCTAAATTGCGTCATGAAACATGATCTCAATAAATTCATTAGTCCAAACATATACTCAAATATTTTGTTACTCATGAAAATCAATCCTTGGGGTTAATAATCTCTTCTTTTTTGATGATGACAAAACTTTAAGTATATGAGCAAGAGATATATGACATGAACGTATAGAGGACATTTTCAAAATACTAAAGATTTAACCCTTTTTATAATTTCATATTTAGCTCTTGTTAGATATGTGTGTCCTAAAAGTTAGAATTGGTTGACACTTATTGTACACTTCTAAGGGCAAAATTATAATTTTGACTATAATTAATAAAATAGATTATTTTCTATCATAATGTATATTTAGTATCTGTGATACATCCCTTGAGTTAATGGAAATGATAATTCTTATTTTCAAGAGTTAAAAATTTAAGACATGAATTTTCGTTATTAACTCATAAAATGCTCTCGACCATAGGATCATCATGAGGATGGTGATTGATCGGGAAGATTGGTGTACAATCGCTTCTTTATAGTAAATGATCTTGAGTATACGATGTAGAGACACTAGAGCAAGAGTACAGATACTCATTAGAGAATGAGGGCACTGAGTGTGACCATCTCGAACAGTTATAAGAAAGTCTACCTTCTCGTCAATGACTGGCTCGAAGCTGCAGTGGTGGGTTTGATTCTTTAATCTGAGGTGCATCGACAATTCACCTTGAGGGTGTTATAGTTTGACTACACCATGACTTGGTCTCCTGGCCATTTGGAACCTTAAGGTGTATGTTGGCTATAGCATGTTCATTGTAGGAATTGGATTGCATCAAAAGGGAATCTATCTACCTCGGTAGATGAGGAGTAGCCCTATGATGATTATGAGAATCAAGTCCATAAGCCCATAGCCATGGTTGAGTGAAATAATAGAAATAGTTTCTATTAAGATTTTCACATCAGACTTGAATCAAATGATTAAATCATATGATAAAAATTAGGGTTTGACGAGTTCACCTTAACCCTAATCTGATCGAAGCTCAAGATAGAAGAACTTAATCACACATGTAACTGTACCAAGAGGTTTATTTTCAGTTTTGATGGATTGCCACCATATATTGCTAGGTGTCACTGGTGGATTTTAGGAGCAATTAGAATGATTTGAATGATCGATCATTCTAGTTGTTTGAATCAAAAAAGTTCTGATCCATCGAAAGGTGTTTCGATGATGCCGATGATAGAGATTATGACATATCCCATTACCATATAGAACTGAACCTAACTAGATTACATAAATAAGGGTTTGGATCTAGATATCATCAATTGGACTAATCCAGTTCAGCTGATTTGAATTAGATTCAATTAGATTGAAGAAAATCATGCTAGCACATGATTGAGCCTAATGTTCTCCTTCTATAATCATTAAAAGTTGTCTCAACTAAGCCAAATATGTTTGTGCTCACTTAGGTACCTTTACTTGATCTGACTGGAGCTTGTCCAGGTCAAAAAAGGATTATCTTAATTTATGAGATAAATTTGAGATAATACCTATCATTTTTCGTCATCTACTAATTCTTGTATTTTGACTTTGGTCAAACATTGACTTTTGACACTTAGACATCTGCCCATGTGTCATACACCCATAGGAGAGTAGATAGGGGATTGTCCCCTTGCTAAAAAGAAGAAAGGAGGGGTTGCACACCTAGGGAGGCGTGTGCCCAAGAATAGGGATGCTTGGAGTCCCATACAGATGGGACTCTAGGTTGCTTCTTAGAATCAAACTAGGTGGAACCAAGGACTCTACTTTGACCAGTCTTGGTGCCACCTAAGGGTGTTGGAGAGGGGCTCTCATCTAATTAGATCAGGTGATGTCATCCCATCAATCAGATTTAGATCTGATTGCATGAAGAGACATGATTGGCCGGGATGATGTGGCACTGCATGGCGCAGTAGGGTCTATATAAATCCTGTCTGTGCCTAGCTTTGAAGAACTTCTCCCTTTGCCCATGGCTCTCTCTCCTCTCCATGCCCAAGAGGCTTTGGGCTCAAGTTTGGTGCGATCCAAGCAAGAGAAAGGTGACAAGAAAGAAAGAAGGCAGCACTGCTGTAAGAGACGACATCGAATCTTCAAAAGTTATTTTGAAGATCTTCAAGATCAAATCCAGATCTAATCTTTGAAGGATAGACTGAGAAGGAGGAGATATCCAGATCCTACCCAAGTGGATATCGATAAAGGCCAGGGGATTGCATGGCTACATCCAGAATCTCAGGCAAGCAACAAGATCATCATAGGATAATTTGATTACCCAAGAACAAGGTATAAATTAAATCTAATTTAATTTAATTTATTTTGTTTTATTAGATCTATCAAATTAGATCTATCAAATTAGATCTAAAAAATATCAAATTTAATTTAGATCTAAGAAAAAAGTTTTTGAAATATTTTTCTTAATCAATTTAGATCTGAACGAACCTAACCTAAAAAATAGATTTTTTTCCTTCAACTGGTATCAAAGCTAGGTTCCCATAAATTATTTAGATCTAATTTAAATTAAATTTTAATCTAATAATTAGATAATTTTAGATATCACATGAGATATGATTAGGTCTAAAATCAAAAAATTAAAATTAAATAATTTAGATCTAAGTTCTACAAGATGCATGACTAGTTGTAGAATAGAATTATTTTATGTATAGTCTTGCATGATCATAATTTAATTTGATTAAGTTATAATTTTAGATTAATTTATTTATTATTTTTTGATGTTATAAATATTATAATAATATCTAAAAAATAAAAAAATAAAATTATTTAATTTTTTGTTCATATGAGATTTGATGAGTGCATGTTTAGACTAATTATAGAATAGCTCTACATAATTATCTAGAATAGAATTTATTTTGATGTGATTAATTTAAATTTAATTTTTTATATAATTATGAGATAATTTAGATCTGAAAATATGCATGATATGATATATGAGATGTATGCAAAACTTGTTTATAGTTAGATCCATTTTTATATATGAGATATATGATGTAGATCTAACTAGTTCTGTAGTCTTTATATTTTTGATTAAGGCATTCCCCTTGACCGTCCGATCATAAGAACAAAGTAAGGTTTAAATGCCCTCTCCTTCCATTCGATGGGTGTGCTTATAATGTGTAGGGGTGCTGCGCATTCGTCCTTAATCAAAAGTCAAGAACTTATTTTCTACAAAATCCTAGATCCTGAAATCCTAAGATTTTATTTACATATTTTATTTTTGAATCCTAAACTTAATTAAGAATTAAGATTATGAAATATATTAGATCTAAATTAAGAATTTAAGATCTAAGACATATTCATAAAATTGGGTTCGAGCTTGGGTAGCTCAATTAGGTCCAAGTAGTTGATCAAACCAAATCAAGAGTTGGTTAGATAGGATCAAGAGTACTTAAATTGACCAGCCTAATAGGATTAAGTTTGGGTCAAGATCGAATCACATGAGTGATCGATCAAGCTAAGACCTAATTAGGCTTAGTGGTTAGAGTCTAGATTATAGGCTAATCCAATTGGTTCTGGCTCAACAATTTGGTGTCTAAGGTAAGTTTGGAAGATACAACTGACTGATTTTTAATTGGAAGCTACTCAACTCGAATGCATTCTTATCGAGTTAATGGTATATTCCTTCCACCAATCTCACTTACCTGACCATATTTGTTGGCTCAGTCCTGATCTGAGGTGGCTAATAATCCGAGCTAACCCATGCCACTAGATTAGTCATAATGATTATGACTATGTCAAGTCTAGTTTAATAAGACCAAAATCAAATCTCCCTAAGAAAAGATTAAGTCTAAGGTCTTCCACCAATGTAGATGTGTGGACCCTTCCCGAGGTTGATTATTCTCAACTGGTTATAGTGGTTCAATTGCATCAAAAAGATGCAACCATATCTATTAGGCATTGGATGCTACGGGCTGGAGGATGGATTAGGCTCAATATTTTGGATATAGTGAGAGACTCAATTAGGAATCTAATCTGTGCAAATGGTGGGACTGACTTAACTAAGGAGTAGATCAATATTTTGGGCACGGTGAGATTCATGAATTAGATATCAAGTTTGGGTGCACCATGATTAGAGAATCATTGAACAAGAGTTGTTCACTCATTGGCTAATCCATCATCAATAACTATAGGTGAGGGATTTTTGCATCTCTACAGAGGAAGTGTAGGGATCCGAGAAAATAGTGGAAGCTAATTTGTTTAAAAATAAAATTCCTAAATCAATTGGTTATGTCTTAATTACAATATCTAACCAAAAACTTTGACTCTCTGTAGAAAAATGTCTGCATCCAATCCACTAGCATGTATTCTGGACACACATAGACTGACTAGACCCAATTACAAGAATTGGTTCCAAAACTTTAAAATCATTTTGGGTTTTGAGAAGTTAACTCATGTATTGGATCAGAACCCTCCCACCTTACCAGCTCATCCATCCATTGAATAGAGAGCATCTCTTAACAAGTGGACAGATGAAGATAATAAGATCAGATATTACATGTTGGGCTCAATGTCTGATGAGCTTCAGCGCCAACATGAATATATCAAGACTATCCACCAAATGTTGGCTCACCTACAAGAGATATTTGGTGAATAGAGTCACGCAGCCACGTATCAAGTCACTAAATGACTATTCAAGGCTAAAATGCGTGATGGACAGTCGGTCCAAGATCATTATCTGATGATGATCAAAGACTTGGAAGAGCTTAAGAAGCTTGGAGTGAAGTTGGACTTGGATCTACAGAATAATATAATTCTGCAATCTTTGATTGATGCATATGGATAGTTCATCATGAACCACCATATGCATAAACTTCAAAATTTCTTGGCCGAGCTTATGAACATGCTGGTTACTACTGAGCTTTCTATGAAAGGTTCTAAAGGCTCAGTGCTTGTTATGGAATGGACTTCTTCCAAGAGAAAGTCTTTTGGAAAGAAGAAGAAGTCTGTGAAAAGGCAAAAGGTGGAAGGAGGAAAGAAGAAAAAGATAGAGCTGAAGAAGAAGACCGCTGACAAAGAAAAGTGTTTCCATTGCAACACTGACGGCTACTAAAAATGGAACTGCCCTACATACCTGGCCACCCTAAAGAATAATGAGGAAAGTCCTTCTGAAGGTATGCTCGTTATTGAGTCTCACCTTATGGTTTCTTCTACATCTAGTTGGATGCTTGACTTTGATTTTAGTGCTCATTTGTGCACTTTCATGCACGATCTTAAGAATAATAGGAGGTTGAGGGATGGTAAGATGATCCCGCACATCGAAAATGAAGTAAGAGTTGCTGCTGTGGCCATGGGAATATACCCTCTTCGACTACCATCTAGTTTAGACTTAGTATTAAAAGATTGTTATTATGTGCCTGCAGCAAGCAGAAATTTGATTTCTATTTCATGCCTAACACTAGAAGGCTATGTAATTAGTTTTCTTAAGGACCATTGTAACATTGTTTATGAAAGAAATAAAATTGCAAGTGGTTTTCTTATTAACAATCTTTATCAGTTATATATTGATGTATCTATTTTTAATATTGAGAAAAATATGAATGCCATAAAACGATCTAGGGATAGTCCAAATGATAGGTATTTATGGCACCTAAGACTAGGTCATATAGCAGAAGATAAGGTTAACAAATTGAAGAAAATCAGACCATTAAGTTCGTTGACTTCTGAGTCATATCCAATTTGTGAATCTTATCTTCATGGCAAAATGACTAAGCTTCCTTTTGTAGGACATGGGGAAAGGGCCATGGATCTTCTTGCCTTAGTACATATTGATGTGTGCAGCCCATTTGATGTGCCGACTAGAGGCAACTCTATCTACTTTATAACCTTTATCGATGATTTATCTAGGTATGGATATGTGTATCTTATGAGACACAAGTCTGAAGCTTTTGAAAAGTTTAAGGAATTCAGACATGAAGTAGAAAAGCAAACTGAAAAATCCATTAAGGTTCTTCAATCAGATCGAGGAGGTGAATACCTTAGTCAAAAATTTTTGGACTGTCTCAAGAAAAATGGCATAGTCTCTCAATCGACTCCACCTAGAATACCTCAACTCAACGGGATTTTAGAATGGAGGAACCAGACCCTATTAGATACGGTCCGATCTATGATGAGCTTCACTGACCTCTCTGATTTTCTTTGGGGATATAGTTTGTTAATTGCAATATACTTACTAAATAGGATTTCTTCTAAAATCGTTCCTACCACACCGTATGAGATATGGCATGGTAAGAAACTAAGTCTGAGTCATCTCAAAATTTGGGGTTGTCCGGCTCATGTCAAAAAACAATAAATGGATAAGTTAGACTTTAGGTCCTTTAGGGCTTAATTTATAGGATATTCTAAAAAGTCATTAGGATATTATTTCTACATTTCAGAAGATCATAATGTGATTGTGAGTCGACATGCCATCTTTCTTGAAAAATAGTTTATTCAAGATAGCAGCATTGGAAAGCAGATCAAGCTTGAGGAGAAAGTCTCATAAGAGCAATGAGCTAAGGACTAAATGAAACCAAATTAAGTTGAGCCAATATAATCACTACCTCCTCCACCTTGTAGATCGAAAAAAATTTTCTGTCCTCCTGAAAGGTACTTAGGTACTATTTCAGAAAAATAGAGAAAATGTTCCTTGTAGGTAATGGGGTTCATGGTGATGATCCCAAAACCAATGATGAGGCGATATCGAATATCGACTCTGAGAAATGGTTAGAGGCAATGGAGTCAAAAATTGACTCGATGCACTCAAACCAAGTCTGGATCTTGGTAGATCCACCAGAAGGTATAGTACCTATTGGGTGTAAATGGATCTACAAGAGAAAAATTGGTGCAGATGAAAATATGGAGACATTCAAAGCTAGATTAGTGGTAAAAGGGTATAGTCAACGCAAAGGCATTGACTATCAGGATACCTTTTCATCAGTAGTTATACTGAAATCTATCCGCACATTGCTTGCTATTGCAGCCTATTTCAATTATGAAATATGGTAAATGGATGTGAAAACGGCCTTCTTGAATGGATACCTTGAGGAAGATATCTATATGGAATAGCCGCTAGGTTTCACATTCGGTGATGTTAATCATAAGGTATGCAAACTGCAAAGGTCCATATATGCACTTAAGCAAGCATCTCGAAGTTGGAATACTTATTTTAATGATGTGATCAAATTATTTGGTTTCATCAAGAATGAGGAGGAATCATGTATCTTCAAAAAGGTCAGTGGGAGCGCTGTTGTCTTCCTCGTATTGTACGTGGATGATATCCTCCTTATTAGGAATGATATTTCCATGTTGACCATAGTTAAAATATGGTTATCTAAAAAATTCTCCATGAAAGACCTAAGAGAAGCATCCTATATTCTAGGAATTAAGGTCTATAGAGATAGATGAATAGGATGCTAGGACTTTCACAAAAGATGTACATAGAGGAAGTATTAAAGAGTTTTAGTATGGAAAACTCTAAGAGGGGTTTGGTATCCTTCAGACATGGCATTCATCTTTTCAAGAAGATGTGCCCTAGCACACCTGAGGAAATAGAATGCATGAGCAAGATCCCTTATGCTTCAGCAATAGGGAGCCTCATGTATGCCATGTTATGTACACGACCTGATATAGCCCATGCTATGAGTGTCACGAGCAAATATCAGTCGAATCCAGATGAAAAATACTGAACTTTTGTGAAATATATCCTTAAGTACTTGAGAAGAACTAAGGATATATTGTTGGTTTTTGGTAATGGAGAACTCCAAGTCCAGGGGTATACAGACTCAGATTTTATGTCTGATGTAGATGATCGAAAGTTGACATCTGGGAGTTTGCTTGTGTGTACTGATGGTGCTATCAATTGAAAGAGTTCCAAGTAGATAGTGATAGCAGATTCCACCATGGAAGCAGAATACATCGCTGCATCAGAAGCTACGAAGGAGGCATTCTAGTACAAAAAGTTTGCCATAAAGATCGGAGTAATGCCATCAGATGCCATTCCTCTATACTGCGACAATAATGGCTTCATAGCTCTTGCTAAGGAGTCGAGCTCCTATCAAAAATTCAAGCACATCGAGCAGCAATACCACCTCATCCATGATTACCTCGAGAAGGGTTACATCGAGGTCAAGAAAGTTGACTCTGCAGATAATGCGGCGGACCCACTCACAAAGTCGCTGGGCCAGCAGAAGATCGAAGCCCACTTAGAGAAGATGGGACTTAGATTTGTAGCCAATTGACTTTAGGTCAAGTGGGAGTTTGTTAGATATGTGTGCCCTAGAAGCCAGAATTGGCTGACACTTGTTGTACACTTCTAAGAGCAAAATTATAATTTTGACTATAAATAATAAAATAAGTTATTTCTATCATAATATGTATTTAGTGTCTGTGATACATCCCTTGAATTAATGGTAATGATAATTCTTATTTTTAAGAGTTTAAAATTTAAGACATGAATTTTCGTTATTAACTCATAAAATGCTTCCGACCGTAGGATCATCATAAGGATGGTGATTGATCTGAAAGGTTGGTGTACAATCGCTTCTTTATAGTAGATGAGTCTTGAGTCTGCAGTATAGAGACACCAGAGCGAGAGTATAGGTACTTGTTAGAGAACGAGGACACTGAGCATGACCACTTCGAGCAGTCATAAGGAAGTCTACCTTCTCGTCGATGACTGGCTCGAAGCTATAGTGGTGTGTCTTGTTCTTTGACCTAAGGTGCATCGATAGTTCACCTTGAGGGTGTTATAGTTTGACTACACCATGACTCGATCTTCTAGCCATTTGGAACCCCGAGGTGTATGTTGGCTATAGCATATTCATTATAGAAATTGGATTGCACCAAGAGGGAATCTATCTACCTCGGTAGATAAGGAGTAGCCCTATGATAATCATGAGAATCAAGTCCATAAGCCCATGGCCATGGCAGAGTGAAATAATAGAAAAAGTTTCTATTAAGATTTTTACATCAAACTTGAATCAAATGATTAAATCATATGACAGAAATTAGGGTTTGACGAGTTCACCTTAACCCTAATCTGAACGGGGCTCAAGATAGAAGAACTTAATCACACATGTAACTGCACCAAGAGGTTCATTTTTTGTTTTGATGGGTTGCCACCATATACTGCTAGGTGTCACTGATGGATTTTGGGAGCAATTAGAATGATTTGGATGATCGATCATTCTAGTTGTTTGAATCAAAAAAGTTTTGATCCATTAAAAGGTGTTTCGATGATATCGATGATAGAGATCATGACATATCCCATTACGATACAGAACTGAACCTAACTGGGTCATACAAATAAGAGTTTGAATCTGGGTATCATCAATTGGACTAACCCAGTTCAACTGATTTGAATTAGATTCAATCAGGTTTAAGGAAATCGTGCTAGCACACGATTAAGCCTAATGTTCTTCTTCTATAATCATTAAAAGTTGTCTCGACTAAGCCAAATGTATTTGTGCTCACTCAGGTACCTTTACTTGGTCTGACTAGAGCTTGTCTAGATTAGAAAAGGGTTATCTTAATTTATTAGATAAATTTGAGACAACACCTGCTATTTTTCATCACCTGCTAATTCTTGTTTTTTGACTTTGGTCAAACATTGACTTTTGACACTTAGACATCTGCCCATGTGTCATGCACCCATAGGAGAGTAGATAGGGGCTTGTCCCCTTGCTAGAAAGAGGAAAGGAGGGGGTGCATGCCTAGGAAGGCATGCGCTCAAGGATAGGGATGCCTGGAGTTCCATACAGATGGGACTTCAGGTTGCTTCTTGGAATCAAACTAGGTAGCGCCAAGGACTCTACTTTGATCAGTCTTAGGGTCACCTAAGGGTGTTGGAGAGGAGCTCTCATTTGATTAGATCAGGTGATGTTATCCCACCAATCAGATTTAGATCTGATTGCACGAAGAGAGATGATTGATCGGGATGATGTGGCACTGCATGGCGCAGCAGGATCTATATAAACCCTATCTACGCCTAGCTTTGAAGAACTTCTCCCTTTGCCCATGACACATTGCTCTCTCCCTCTCTCCTCCATGCCTTCCTCAGATCCTCTCTCTCTCCTCTCCATGCCCAAGAGTCTTTGGGCTCAAGTTTGGTGCGATCCAGGTAAGAGAAAGGCGACAAGAAAGGAAAAAGGTAGCACTGCTGCAAGAGACGACATCGAATCTTCAAAAGTTGTTTTGAAGATCTTCAAGATTAGATCCAGATCTGATCTTTGGAGGATAGATCGAAAAGGAGGAGATATCCAGATCCTGCCCGAGTGGATCCTGGTAGAGACCAGGTGATTGCGTGACTGCATCTAGAACATCAAGCAATCAGTAGGATCATCATAGGGTAATTAGATTATCCAAGAATAAGATATAAATTTAATTTAATTTATTTTATTTTATTTTATTTTATTAGATCTATCAAATTAGATCTAAAAAATATCAGATTTGATTTAGATCTAAGAGAAAATTTTTTGAAATATTTCTCTTGATCAAATCAGATCTGAACGAACCTGATCCGGGAAATAGATTTTTCTCCTTCAGCTCCCCACAATTCATGCTTACATTTTTAATATGTCTTATCAATTCAGAGTTAAATTTTCTACTTGTACTTATTTGAATTGTAAGCTATCAACATTTATTATTAATGTGTAACAAGCATGAATTCTTTTCATTAAATAGTCATATTTTACATGTGCCATGTGCCAAGCTTGCATTTGGTACATAGAGTATGTATCATGTTACAATCTTATAAAGCTTATTAATTTTATATTAATTAGTGATATATGGAATGTTTATGGATATTTATATTAGATACACTTCATAAACATTTTAAGGATGCTCATGTGCATTGGAATCACAATACATATCATATTGGATCAATTATGCTCAAAATCAATTATGATCAAAATCAATTATGCTTAAGATCAATTATGCTCAAAATCTCAAGAAACAAGATTTATCATAAATGCTTAAAGATTCAAATCTTATTCAACATGAAGAATGACAAAGCCAACAATAAATATGTGATCATGCATACATTTTAGCTCATATATCTATATTTTACTCCCCCTTTTCGTCATCAGTCAAAAAGGTAAGAAAAAAATCCATTGCACAAGATCATATCAAGAGATTGAGATAGTGAAAAAGTAAGTAGCCATATAAATGTGTTTTTTATTGCATTTACAAAATGAGTGTATTCTATCTCAACATACTAAGATACAATAAGATACCAAGTTCAAAACAAGACTAAGTTAAGCTATCACATATATAAGTGTCCAAGAAGCACCTAGCATAGAGTCAAATACAAACATATATTCCTAATATATAAGCCTAAGGACAACAGTCAGCTCCCTATGATGCTACTCATCATCTAAAGGGATCTCTAATGTCTAAGAAGATGAAGCTCTAGATGTGGATGGCCTAGCTCTCCTGCTCCTAGTCCTAGCTAATGGTCCAGCCACCTATGAAGGAGTAAGCCCCGCACGAGTGTAGACTCTAAGTGATGGTCTACTCTCACCAGTGGATACCTAAGTTTAAATAGGAGACATAGGTGGATGAGGTGGTGGATGTGGCACAACTGTCCTAGCAGCTGCATTTGCTGTTATTGCTATTATCACACCTAGAGCAAGTCTCTTAATTTTTTCAATCAAACTGTCCATAGCTTCAAGTACTGAGATAATACCATGCTACTGTACCTGACCTAATCAACTTATGGCTGCCATCATCTCATTGCCTCTTGACTCAACCTCCCCCTGAGTCGAGCAATCTTCTCAATAATGCTAGAGTGGTGATGAGTACCATAAATTCATCAATAAAAATATTAATTTATCAATTAATTTATATTAATTTTTAAGAATTAATGATCAATTTATATAATTTTTAAGAAATTAATATTTTTATTAATTAAAATATTAACTAAAAAATAATAAAAATTAAAAAGTAAAATTTTATAATTAATACAAAGAGCTCATTTTTTTTATCACAACAAAATAAGTTTCGAGCAAAACGGAGCTAAAACGGAGAAGATATGAATTTTTTAAAAAATAAAATAAATAAAAATAAAATAAAAAAGGAAAATGGCTCAGTCGGCTCAAGCCGCCATGCCAAGCCAGCCATACAAGCCAACTCAGCCGTGGAAGCCATTAGCCAGTCCATGATCCAAGCATGGACCGCCAGCTCAGCAGCAACTGACGAATCACGAAGCGACATGTGGTGGACCTAGACCCTTAAAGGGTTCACAGAAAATCTATCATGGCTCATAGGGCATTTTGGTCTTTTTCACTCGACAACAAGAGCACTGATTGGTTGCGGTGTATGGTGCAGCTGATCCACATGATCCATGAGAATAGTAGTTGCACGATCGGATGGCTGCGGCAGCTTGCGGTCAAGATCAAATGGCTATGGTTATTTTCGGATTTGATTCAGCTCCAGACTTCACATGGATCGCCATCCAATGGTAGCGCACGATCCAAGGGATGATCCCACGGTCCAGAATGCTCCTGGTGGTGATCAGGACTCCCAACACATGATTAGTGGTTAGATTTCCTCCATTAATGCACGATCGGACGGCCAGAATTTAATCCGACCTGATCTGGACTGATACACATTTGATTTTGATGATTTTTGGTCTATTGGATTTCTATTAATGGCCAAATTTCATCTAGAGCAATAAAATTCATCCAGGACTCTTTTTAATCATATTTTTACTCAAATTTTTCTATATTTTGATGATCAAAGAGCTTCTTAGTCCTACATTGCTTAGAAGAAAATTTTTCAGCCCTCCTAGCTCTATAAAAAGGACCCCAAGCCTCTAGAAATCAACAGATTTGATCAAGGTGAAGCTTTGGTACAGGGGGAAGCCAGTCTATGGGTCAATGGTTGCTTTAAAGCAATGGGTGCCAAGAAGAAGAGCTGGGCTTCTACATCATCATCTGCCAATGCCGATCCAAGATAAGAGATCAGACTATTCTATTTTATTTTTTTTCTTTTTAAATTCTATGTATTTAAATTCTAAAATTTTAATTAATGAAAATTTTATTTTTTTGCACTTTAATTTCATGGTCTTTATTTTTATTGTAATTTAATTTTTACACTTTAATTATTGCTGTTTATTTTATTGCAAGTAGATGCTAAGATCTAACTAGTAGATCTTAGTACCAAGTTTAAATTTCTATACCTTTTAATTTTCATTTTTAATTTTCCGACTTCACTTTTGATTCCAAAACTCAAATCTTTTTCTTTTTTTTTTTTCAAAAATCAAATATTTCAAATCTAAAACACTACCTTTCCTGTGGATTCGATCTGACTCACTACTATCTACATATTTTTAATTATTTTAAGAAGTCAGATTAAATTGATAAATATGGTGTCTTAACGACAACATCGCATTCCTATCTAGTTTTTGGCGCCGTTGCCGGGGAAGGCACTAACATTTAAATTTTTGATCTCTTTGAATTTTTATAAATTAATTATAAATATTTTTTAAATATTGCTTACTAAATTTTTATTTATTTATTTTATAGAAAAAAAAGAAGAAGGAAAAAGGAAGAAAGCATCTAATTTTGATGAGATCAATCCTAACCCTAGTCCTTTTTCCTTTTTATTTATTTTATTTATTTATTAAATTAATTTTGAAAAAAATATATCTACTTAAATCTAATTAAAAAAATCTCATGATAAGATTAGAAACTCTATCTGTTTAGAGCATGCATCACATTAGTTTTATTTTTATTTTTATTTTTTTTGGTGATTGCTAGAGGTAAGGTAAGCCTTTCAGAATTTAATTAGTTGCATGCATCTAGTTTAAATTGCATAGAATTCTTTGATTGAATTTTTTTTATGCATATTCATATTAAACCAAATTAAGGGCACAACCTAATTAAACAAGATAAAGTAGAGATTTAATCATCCTTCCTTGGCCCACAAACAATCAACCAGCATGCTGCATTGACCTAAGCCTTTAATTTTAAAATTAATTAGACAATAGCCCTAAGAACTCAAGCTCATTAGGATAAGAAACCCTAAGAGTTAAACCAAGTTAGGGTTAGTCAATTTGACTAGTGTTTAGAAAAGTGGTTCGGGGATGATTGGACCTGAAGGAAGGTGGTTACTTAATTGGTTCTGTTAGCTTACCTGGTCAAGCATAATTGATGTCTAAGACAAGCAATGGGGGGACTCCCACCACCTTATACTTATCTGATCAGTTGATTGGCTTCCTACACTTAGAGGGCTTGAAGGTGACCTTGGCAGTTAGGAGCTATCTATATCTAGGATAATCCTTAGTCAAGATTTATTGACCAACTTGATTGCTAACCAACATCAAACCTAATTAAACCTAATTCTTCTATCTTTTTTTAGTTGTAGGACTCCTTAGGACCTCTTCTTTTGAACTTTTATTCTTTCTTCTTCTTTTTTCCTTCAAAAATAAAATAAAATAAAATAAAATAAAAATAAAAATTAAATTAAATAAAAATTAAATTAAATTTAAATTAAAATTAAATTAAACTAACTAAAAAATATTAAAAATAATAATTAAATAAAACTAAATAAAATTAAAAATAATAAATAAAATAATTAAAAATTAAAAAAAATAATTTTTAATATAATAAAATAATAAAAATATAAAAAATTCTAAAAAAATTTGAACCATACATTAGGATTGCACTAGTACATATACGGTAGAAAATTACTTTATCTAATCTAGATCCCTTCTACCTATAGCCCATCGACTTGTATTCAGTTATCTGATATCCATGCTACCCACTATGAGATCAAGTCGACCATAATCTAGATGCTTCCATCTTTCTATAGGAACACCAATTAAGATCCTTATAAATATCTAGATGAATTCTTAGAAATATGCTCTATGGTAAAAATTCAAAATTTAACTAATGATGTCCTCAGATTAATTTTATTTTTCTTATCATTAAAAGATAAAGCCAAGTACTAGCTTGGCATAATAGGGAGACCAATTAAAACTTGGGCTGAATTGCAAAGTAAATTTCTTAAGAAATTTTATCCCATAGGCCGAACCAACATTATGAGGCAAGCTATCATTGGATTTGCTCAGCTTCCAGGGAAACAGATTCACGAGTCATGGGAGAGACTTAAGAAACTTCTTAGAAAATGCCCACACCATGGTCTGTCTAAGTAGCAAATAGTTCAAGCATTCTATGAGGGTTTAGGAGACCAATACAGACAGATGGTAGATGTATCTTGCGGAGGTGCATTCATGAACAAGAGTGAGGATGAAGCCTATATCTCATTTGAAATTTTGAGTGAAAACTCAATTAACTATGCTTCGTTATCTTTCTACCAAACCTGGGCAAGGATCCATGAATTTAAACATCTAGAATCTAGTCCTAAGGCTGATTCAAATTTGATAAATAAAGCGGACTTTCTTGCTCAGAAATTAGATCAGGTCCTAACCCTAGGTCAACAATCTCCTGCACAATTATATCATCTGCTAATTATCAAAAGATTTATTCAATTTATGCTAGCCCAACCCATCATATGAATGAATGTTCTAAGACTGCACAGTTTTCACCTTTTATCCAAGAACAAGTCCAAGCTGCTAAAAGCTACTCCAAGCCGGTTAATGATCCATTTTCAAATTCATATAACTCTGGCTGGAGAAACCATTCTAATTTTTCTTGGAAACCACAACAGACTCAGGCTCAGACCCAAACTCCATCAATACAAAATTATCAGAATAGACTCCAATACCAAAACTATGCCTATAATAATGGTCAGCCTAGTCAGTTTACCCAACCATCATATAATAATCAGCTATCATACCCACCTTCTCAACAGACCAATCTAGCTGATGATAGATTTAACCAAATTCAATAATTAATTTTGAATCAACAATAATCGATCTTAACTCAACAATAATCTATCGCCAGGCTAGAAGCTCAAATAGGATAATTAGTTGTGTCTAACACGAGGAGAGAACTAGATTAACTACCGAGCCTACCAATTTCAAATAACCCACCTAATGTCCACCAACCATCCGAACCAAGCTATCAATTTAATGTCTCACTTAAAAATCCCTAATTTGAGAATGCCAAAGTAATTTCTGAACTTAAAAGCTAAAGGATTCTTATGGATCCATACCAAGATCAGGTGAGAGAGGCTAGCACTGATGCTAGCCAAAATAAAAATTTAGAGAAACTGATTAGTACTGAGACTAACCACATAGAAGAACTCAAAATCAAGAACTAGTATTGATGCTAGTTCCAGTTTAAATGAGATAGAAAAAGAGGAAAAGAGAATAAATGATTTACCCGAGACTTATAAACCTAATACCCTAGAAGCCGGTTCTTCTTACATAAGTCAAGAGGCATGCAATGAAGTATCAATGGAGTTATTTAAATAAGATCATATTAATTTACCTCTAAAATTAAAAACATCTTTAGTCATCCTTCCAGCACCCATTGAATCAAACTTAACTCTTAATACAAAAACTAAATTCATAAGCATTTTAGAATTAATAAACATGCATCTAAAAATGGGGTCTCAAATTATGTTCTCTCAATTAACAATGATTATATCAATAAAAGGATAAGAAATCAACTTTCTGAGATTGGCAATCCAAAATCATTGAAATTTGTCAATCTAATATTTGACATAGGATAGTTAAACTGCATTGTGTCTGGCTGAAGATGGTAAACTTAGCGCTTGTTAGGAGGCAACCTAATATTTAGTTTTCTTTAGTTTAATTTATTTTTTCAGTTGATTTTCTTTTTAGGACAATTTGAATAAGCTGGAGGGAGAGCCCAAATTTTCAAAGGCATGTGTTGGACCAAAAATATAGTCAGGTGTATTCTTTCATATTCTTTATTATACCCTTTATTTTTTCTTCTCCATTGAGGATAATGTTGATTAAGTTGGGGGAAAGAAAAATAAAAATTTTAAAATTGTATGTCCTCGAAAAAGTTAGTATTTAGTATTTAGACACCTGATTATGCTTAAAAATTAAATTAAACTAACTATTTTTAAAAAAAAATTGATACACAGATCAGAGAATCTGTGAGATATTGAAAAATTAAGTATTAAAAAAATTTAATAAAGAATTAAGTCTAGAACATAAAAAGTTTTTTCTTAGAGTATTTCTAATTTTTTCTACTAGCATCAAAGAAAAGTCTACTTTTTATGAGCTTTTGTAGGGTAACTATATGTTTCTTCATATAAAAAATTTATTTTAATAAAATAGTTTTCAAGTACTTCTCACTAAGTAATCGGACCTCTTTGCCTAAACAAGCATTGTGTTTTGCATCAAAACATAGGAAGGGCAAAGAAGCTCATTGTAAAGCTAGTCTTAACTCGTAGCCTATTTGATTTGAGCTATTAAGTTCAAGGAGTATTCTATACCTAGTGCCCTAAAGCCAACTCGTTTGGGAGTCATTGGCCCAAGACTCGCTATATGGATTAAATAGAAAGCTTAAGGAGTTAAGACACTCAATAGTGGTACAATATTAAAAAAAATATTAATTTTCCATCAAGTAATCGGGTCCCATTGCCTAAGTAAGCAATGATATTCACATCAAAAAGTGTGCAATGTGAAAATAAAAAAAAATGAAGGGCGGAAGTAGCAATACATTTGTCTATATGAAAGTTTAGACAAATCAGAGATAAAGGTGGAATAATTTAAAAAAAGTTTAAAAGAATTTAGTATTCTTTACTTAATTTTTTTATTGATAAGTATTAATATCTCAATGATATATTTTACTTAAGTTCTACTGAATATCAATGGCCATTTTGAAAACTACTTAGGTAAAATTTGAAACTCTAAAGTTAAAAGGTATTTAAAACTAAATTCTTTCTTTATTCGAGAATGAGCAAAGCTTAAGTTGGAGGATGTAATAAGTACCATAAATTTATCAATAAAAATATTAATTTATTAATTAATTTATATTAATTTTTAAAAATTAATGATTAATTTATATATAATTTTTAAGAAATTAATATTTTTATTAATTAAAAATTTAGTTAAAAAATAACAAAAGTTAAAAAAATAAAATTTTATAATCAATAGAAAGAGCTCATTTTTTTGATCATAATGAAATAAGTTTCGAGCAAAATGGAGCTAAAACGAAGAAGATATGAAATTTTAAAGAAATAAAATAAATAAAAATAAAATAAAAAAAGAAAAATAGCTCAGCCGGCTCAAGCCGTCATGCCAAGCCAGCCATGCAAGCCGACTCAGCCATAGAAGCCATCAATCGATCCACAATCCAAGCATGGACCACCAGCTCAGCAGCAATCGGTAAATCATGGAGCAACATGTGGTGGACCTAGACCCTTAAAGGGTTCATAGAAAATCTATCGTGGCTCATAGGGCCTTTTGGTCTTTTTCATGTGGCAACAGGAGTGCTGATTGATTGTGGTGTATGGTGCAGTCGGTCCACGCTGTCCATGGGAGCAGTAATTATGCGATCGAATAGCCATGGTAGCTTGCGATCAAGATCAAATGGCTGTGGTTATTTTCGGATTTGATTCAGCTCTAGGCTTCATGTGGATCGCCATCCAATGGTAGCACGCATCTAGGGGATGATCCAACGATCCAGAATGCTTTCGACGATGATCAGGACTCCCAACGCATGATTAGCGACTAGATTTTCTCCATCAACATGTGATCGGATGGTTAGAATTTAATCCGACCTGATCTGGGCAGACACACATCCGATTTTGATGACTTTTAATCTATTGGATTTCTATTAATGGTCAGATTTCATCTAGAGTAGTAAAATTCATCTAGGACTTTTTTAATTAGACTTTTACTCAGATTTCTCTATATTTTGATGATCAAAGAAAAATTTATTTTAATAAAATAGTTTTCAAGTACTTCTCACTAAGTAACCGGACCTCTTTGCCTAAGCAAGCATTGAGTTTCGCATCAAAAGATAGGAACGACAAAGAAGCTCGTTGTAAAGCTAGTCTTGACTCATAGCCTATTTGATTTGAGCTAGTAAGTTCGAGGGGTATTCTATACCTAGTGCCCTAAAGCCAACTCGTTTAGGAGTCATTAGCCCAAGACTCGCTATATGGATCAAATAGAAAGCTTAAGGAGTTAAGACACTCAATAGTATTATAACATTAAAAAATATATATATATTGATTTTCCATCAAGTAATCGGGTCTCGTTGCCTATGTAAGCAATGATATTCACATCAAAAAGTGGGCAATATGAAAATAAAAAAATGAAGGATGGAAGTAGCAATACACTTGTCTATATGAAAGTTTAGACAAATCAGAGATAAAGGTGGGATAATTTAAAAAATGTTTTAAAAAATTTAGTGTTCTTTACTTAATTTTTCTATTGATAAGTATTAATATCTCAATGATATATTTCACTTAAGTTCTACTGAACATCAATGGCCATTTTGAAAACTATTTAGGTAAAATTTGAAACTCTAAAATTAAAAGGTATTTAAAACTAAATTCTTTCTTTATTCGAGGGCGAGCAAAGCTTAAGTTGGAGGGTGTAATAAGTATCATAAATTCACCAATAAAAATATTAATTTATCAATTAATTTATATTAATTTTTAAGAATTAATTATTAATTTATATATAATTGTTGAGAAATTAATATTTTTATTAATTAAAAATTTAATTAAAAAATTATAAAAATTAAAAAATAAAATTTTATGTAAATAGAAAGAGCTCATTTTTTTGATCATAATGAAATAAGTTTCGAGCAAAACAAAGCTAGAGCAAAATGGAGCTAAAATGGAGAAGATATGAAATTTTAAAGAAATAAAATAAATAAAAATAAAATAAAAAAAGAAAAATAGCTCAGTCAGCTCAAGCCATCATGCCAAGCCAGCCATGCAAGCCGACTCAGCCATGGAATCTATCAGCCGGTCCACGATCCAAGCGTGCACCGCCAGCTCAGCAGCAACCGGTAAATCACGAAGCGACATGTGGTGGACCTAGATCCTTAAAGGGTTCACAGAAAATCTATTGCGGCTCATAGGGCATTTTGGTCTTTTTCACTCGACAACAAGAGCGCTGATTGGTTGTTGTGTAGGTGCAGTCGGTCCACGCTGTCCATGGGAACAGTAATTGTGCGATCGGACAAGCACGGTAGCTTGCGGTCAAGATCAAATGGCTGTGGTTATTTTCGGATTTGATTCAGCTCCAGACTTCACATGGATCGCCATCCAATGATAGCACGCAATCCAGGGAATGGTCCAATGGTCCAGAATGCTCCTAACATTTAGTAGGACTCCCAACGTGCGATTAGCGGCCAGATTTCCTCCATCAATGTGTGATCGAATGGTCAGAATTTAATCCAACCTGATCTGGGCTGATACACATCCGATTTTGATGATTTTTGATCCGTTGGATTTTTATTAATGGCCAGATTTCATCTAGAGTAATAAAATTTATCTAGGACTTTAATTAGACTTTTATTCAAATTTTTTTATATTTTGGCGATCAAAGAGCTCCTTAGTCCCACATTGCCTAGAAGAAAACTTTCCAGCCCTCCTAGCTCTATAAAAAGGACCCCTGGCCTCTAAAATCAATAGATCTGATCAAGGTGAAGCTTTGGTATAGGGAGAAGCCAGGCTATGGATCAATGGCTACTTCAAAGCAATGAGTGCTGAGAAGAAGAGCCGGGCTTCTACATCATCTTTCTGCTAATGCCGATCCAAGATCAGAGATCAGGCTATTCTATTTTATTTATTTATTTTTAAATTTTATGTATTTAAATTCTAAAATTTTAATTAATAAAAATTTTATTTTTTTGCACTTTAATTTCATGCTCTTTATTTTTATTATAATTTAATTTTTGTACTTTAATTATTATTTTTTATTTTGTTGCAAGTAGATGCTAAGATCTAACTAGTAGATCTTAGTACCAAGTTTAAATTTCTACACCTTTTAATTTTTGCTTTTAATTTTTCGACTTCACTTTTGATTCCAAAACTCAAATCTTTTTCTTTTTCTTTTCAAAAATTAAAGATTTCAAATCTAAAACACTACCTTTTCTGTGGATTCGACCCGACTCACTATAATCTACATATTTTTAATTATTTTAAGAAGTCAGATTAAACTGATAAATACGGTGTCTTAACGACAACATCGCATTCCTATCAAGTGGTCAGTGGGCATGTCATGTGTCTTCTCTCTCTGCACTAAGATAATGAGCCTCTAAGAGATAGATCTCATCTCAGTCTGCATACTCTCTACCCTCTCAGATAAGCCCTGAATCTCTCTACTAACTCTAGTAGAAATCATATCAGCTAATCTCTCCATGGATGCAAAGTCAGTAGGTGATGGCTGAGGAAAACTATCTATCGATGGAGCTTGTGGAGTCATAGGAGTACTAGGGTCAGCTACTGCTCTAGGTACTGTAGGTGTGGAGGGCTCTCCTCCTTCCTCTACTCTTGGTCCTCTCCTCTCTTGTCTAGAAATATTCTTCATTCATCTCCTAGCTTCTATATGATATTGCATTCTAGTCAAGGCTCTCATGTCATAAACGTCAAAATGAGATAATCTCTTACAACCTTCTTTCTCCAAAGGTACTCCAGCTGTCTCAAATACTCATGTCAAAGCCATACCATAAGGCAAACATACTTTATTCCTAGAAGTTGCCTCTCTAATCTGATGTATCATAATGCTAGGCAAATTTATCTGGGTGCCCTGAACCATAAGGTACATCATGCATAATTCTCATTTAGAGACAATATCATGTCTTCCTAGCTTGGGAACAAAGATCCCACCAATAATGTGATGCAATACTCTCATCTCTACAGACAAGATGGGTGCTAGGACATCTTCTATAGTGTCATCTCAACTCATAATCAGCCTCAATCTAGCCTTCTTGTCGAATAATTTGTCAGGTACAAAACCATCTTCAATAACTCCAAAAATCTGAGCCATGCTGTCTTTTGAAACTTCTACTTGGAATCCTTTCATAGTGGATATAATCTCAAAATATCCTCTCTTAAGGTTTTAATAAAATTCTCTAACTTAGGGTATATGGGAATATTCATTCAGCAAAAGTCTTTCCACCCCATTCTATCAATCTAAGATCCAATAAAAAAATTATATTCCTTAAAAAATCCAAAATCAATCATTCTACCCATTGCTATAGCCCTTGTAGCCATTTTACCTATAGGAGAGGGCGGCGGAGGAGGTGGTCCCGATATACCTTAGTTTGGTTAGGGTTCTTCTTGAATGGGTTCCTCGGAAGGCTGAGATGCTTTAGAAGGTTGGGACGTCGCCTGTTCCATTAGGGCTTTTCTTCTTCTCTCCTGTTCCTCGGTGCCTCTGGTTGAATAGATTTTCTGCACAACACCCTTTTCCTGCACCATTTTGATTTGAATTTGCCCTTTAATCTTTGAATCTAGGGAGATGGAGGGTAAGGATGTGGCTAGGTAGTATTTAAGGGAGGTCTAGGGGATGAGGGACTCTCTGCTTGCCAAAATGGAGTTCTAGGACATCACAAATAGTTACGGGTTGATTTTAATCACCTGTGGCCCCGACCCTCGAGTTGACTCATGATTTTCAATGAGTTTGCTCAAGTCGAGTCGAGCAATGGTTCTAAAACTTTTAAAGTTTCAGTGAAAATTTGGCATTCAAACAATATTCAATTTTTTTTAATATTTTTCATTGATTATGCATTCAAAATTGATTCTTTGAATTCAATTTGACTTATTTTGATTTATAAAAATGAGACTTATTCTGGTTAATAGCAAAACCCTAATTCTCTTCTAATGATGTTGAATTTTTCTTCACTAAAGAATTTTATTAATATATCAGCTAATTATTTATTAGTATAAACAAATTCAAGTACTACATTATTTTGTACATGATCATTTATGAAATGATGCCTTATTTCAATGTGTTTGGATCTTGAATATTGAATATAATTTTTGGTTAAGTTGATTGTACTTGTATTATCACATCTTATAATTATCTTATTAAGTTTGAATACAAAATCTTTAATTTATTATTTGATCTATAGGATTTAGGTACAATAACTCCCAGTAGTAATACATTCGGCCTTAGCCGTAGATAGTGCTACTAAGTTTTAATTCTTACTAAATCATGAAATTAAAATAACTCCTATAAATTAACATATGCCGCTAGTGCTTTTCCTATCAAGTTTATAATTAGTGAAATCAGCATCAGAATATCCAATTAATTCAAATTAAGATAACCTATCATACAATAATCCTACATTAAGTGCCCTAGATAAGTATCTAAAGATTCTTTTAATAGCAAGTAAATAAGATTGTCTAGGATCTGTTTGATACCTAGCGTACATGTAAATACTAAATACTATATCTGATCTACTTGCAGTAAGATAAAGGAGTGAGTCTATCATACCTCTGTATAATTTCATATCTACTTTCTTACCCTTTTTATCTTTGTCAAGTTTATAAGACATACTCATTGATGTGCCAATTGGTCTTGAAGACTCCATCCCAAACTTTTTAAGTATCTTTCTTGTATACTTCGTTTGGTTGATGAAGATTCCTTCTTCATTTTGTTTGATTTGGAGTTCGAGAAAAAAATTTAATTCTCCCATCATGCTCATCTCAAACTCACCCTATGTAAGCTTGGCAAATTCTAGAGAAAAAAATTCATTAGTGGCACCAAAGATGATATCATCTACATAAATTTGTACAATCAATAGGTTTTTATCTTTTCATTTTAGAAATAGAGTTTTATCAACATTTTTTCTAGTGAATTCATTTTCTAGTAAAAATTTGCTTAATCTTTCATACCATGCATGTGGAGCTTGTTTTAGTCCATATAAGACCTTATGCAATTTGAACACATGATTTGGACATACATGATTTTCAAATTTAGGTGGTTGTCAACATACACTTCCTTGGCTATATAACTGTTGAGGGTAAAATAACCTCCATTGAAGTCCTTAGCCATCGACCCCTATTCTGAAGGAATTCGTCGATCCTCTCAACAACAAGTCCACACCGCGGAACCTATCGAAGGCACATTGAAGCCCGGCCAGATGATCTTGAATAGTAAAGGAGAACTATTATTTAATTAACCTTGCTTCTTAACTTAGAATGAATGACATGACCAAAGTTTAACCCTTCTGACCTTGATTGGTGATGAGTTTTGAAGATAGTTGAAGTCCTATATTATGGACAATGTATTCCTTCCAGCCAAACTCCTCTGATCACAATCCTTCCAATCAAACCCTTTTTGGATGAACTCCTTCCAGTCAGACTCCTTTCGATCGAACTCTTCTAGTCGCGCTCCTTCTGGATGAACTCCTTCAGTCCTGCTCCTCCCGATCGTGCTCCTCCCGATCGTGCTCCTTCCAGTCAAACTCTTTTCAGATGAACTCCTCCAGTCGTGCTCCTCCCAGGAGTGTTTCTTTCAGGCAGACTCCATCTAGACGCACTCCTTTCAATCATGCTTTCTTCAGTCAAAGTTCTTTCATTTGAATATCTTTTAGGATGAGCTTCTTCCAGCCAGTTATGGACCTACTTAGTGTTGTTCCAAATGGTTGCTCTGATACCAATCTATTAGGAACAATCCTTGCTATTCGATGCTTGCAAAAATAGCAACAAGGATCCGAAAGAAAAAAAGAATAGCCATTCTGTTGAAATCCTAGTAAACCCTAGGGCATGGAGAAAAGAGAGAGAATGAGAGAGGAAGAAAAATTTCAAGAAGAAAAGGCTTGTATTGATTCCATGCTTAATTTACAAAACTCAGTATAGAGTATATATACCTGGTCAAATAAGACCCAACCTAAAAAATTTTCCTAACTAACCTAATGTGATGCACTTTCCGAGCCCATGTATACCCATGTCTCCCATGCACACACCCATTGGACAAATCCCAATCCAATCCATAGGTTAGCCCCCTTAGGACCTTACAAACCAAGGTCCTAAGTTCATAGGATTAAAGCCAATCCTAGTCCAGAATAGAAACCACATTCAATTCTGTTCATAACTTGAGCTGGCTCGATCAGTAATCAGGTTGGCTCGATAGTGATATCTCGTGCAAGAGCCCGAATCATTACTTTCTATTCTATTGCTCGAGCTAGCTCTCTTAGGATTCGAGTCAGCTTGATTTCTACTCGAGCTGGCTCTGATAGGAACCGAGCCAACTCTTCCAACCTATCAGCTTGATATGCTTTCTAAACTTTTGCTCGAGCTAGCTCTCTCAGAATTCAAGCTAACTCATCTTTTGCTCGGGCTAGCTCTAACAGGAATCGAATCAGCTTTTCTAAAGTATTTGCTGAAGATCTTCGATGGTTGATATCATTCACTCCTTGTTCTCTTTCCACCTACTTTCAAGGCTTGAGAGCACCGTACCTGAGCTCACAATCTTCACCTTGGTGCTCCCAAGTTATTGTGAACTCAGCTCTATTCATCAACCCCATCAATACCATGCAATTGTAAAAGCTATTCTATGGAAGTACCTTTATGAGCACATCAACTGGATTTTTCTTGGTGTGAACCTTAACCAGCTCCACTTCACCACCCTCCACTAGCTCTCTGATCCCATGGTATCTGATATCAATGTGCTTGGTCCTCGCATGATATACAGAGTTCTATGCGAGTAACAAAGCACTTTGGCTATCATAATACATTCTGACTGCATCCTATGGGAATTCCATCTCCAGCACCAAGTCCTTCAACTATAGAGCCTTCTTCATTGCCTTTGTGATGCCAGTGTACTCTGCTTTAGTAGTGGACAAGGCCGCAATTGGCTACAAGCAAGATCTCCATAAGACTGGACCTCTATATAAGCTGAATATAAAATCTGTAGTCGAACGTCGAGTATCCACATCTCCACCAAAATCTACATCCATAAATTTCTCTATTAGCTCTTGAGCTTTCTTAGACATGTTAGGATGTTTCTTTGAACCTTCCTGCTGACCATAGTAGATGCTGATCCCAACTGAACCTACTAAGTAACTGAAGATACCATTCAGTGCTCTCTAGTGCTTCTTTCCAGGCTAAGTCATAAATCTGCTCACTTGACTCACTGCATGGGCTAAATCTGGCCTACAACATACCATAGAGTATATAATACTTTCCACACCATAAGCATATCAAACTTTTTTTATCTCCAAAATTTTCATCTCAATCTATGGTGACATAGTCTTAGAGAGTCTGACATGCTTGACTAGTAGTAGGTCAGTCGGTTTAGCCTCCTTCATTCCAAATCTCTCCAAGACCTTCTTGATATATCCTCCTTGAGATAGATATAGTAGCCTCTTGGTTCTGTCTCTAATGATTTTCATACCAAGGATCTTCTTTGCAGGCCCCAAGTCCTTCATCTCAAACTTCCGAGACAAAGCTCCTTCCAACTCCTGTACAACTTTCTTACTCTTGCATGTTATTAGCATATCATCTAAATACAAGAGTAAATATAACTAAGATCCATCTTCCAAAGATCTCACATATACACATGGATCATGATCACACCTAAAAAGTCTAATACTTCTCACATAAGTGTCAAACCGCTTATACCACTATCTAGAAGACTACTTCAATCCATACAATAATTTTTTCAGTAAATAGATCTCTCTCTCTCTGACCCAGGCTCCCTGAAGTCCTGTGGCTACTCCATGTATATGTTCTCCTTCAAATTTTTGTGGAGGAATGCTGTCTTAACGTCTATTTTCTCCAATTCTAAATCATGAGTAGCAACTATACTCAACATCATCCTGATGGACGTATGTCTGACAATCGGAGAGAAGACTTTTGAGTAATCAATTCTTTCTCTCTGTGAGTATCCTTTGGCTACCAGCCTAGCCTTGTATCTTACTTCACCTTGCTCTGAAGGTGCCTCTTTTTTGGTGAAAATCTATTTTGAGCCAATGGATCGAGCATCATCTGGTAGATCCATCAGCTACCATGTCCAATTTTTTTTGAGAGACTCCATCTCCTCTATCATGGCCTACATCCATGACTCCCAATCTAAACTCTCCATGGCCTCCTCAAAACTCTTTGGATCTCCATTGGCAGTGATGAGAGCATAGAAAATAGTCTCATCAATGACATATTGCACCAGTTTGCAAACAGTGTGCTTTGACTTGTGCAATGCCACTCCCCTTGCAATATCCTGCAAGTCTACTGCTTATGGCTGCCTCTGCACTTGTACCAAGATAGATTACTCTCCACGCTAGTCCTCCACAGGTGTATCACCATGCCTGCCTAACTCCACCTCAAACTGAACATGACCCAAGGTTGATGTTGAGGGCAAATCACCTATATCCAAGAGCTTTTCCATGCTATCTTGTGTTGTCTTCACAACTCCATCTATACTTTCCAACTTCAAGATGATGCTCTTTTCATCAAATATCACATTTCGACTGATGACACACCTTTGAGAATGTGAATCCCATAGCAAGAAACCCTTCACACCTTATGGAAATCAGATGAATATCATCTTTTATGATGTTGGGTCCAACTTGCTTCTGTCAGCTTCTTCTACCAAAGCATATGCAAAACAGCCAAACATCTTTAGGTGGCCAAGCTCCACCTTCTTCCCACTCTAGATAGCCTCTAAAAGTCCTCCATTCAATTTTCTATGAGCAGATCTATTAATAAGAAAACATGCATAAATCAGAGCATCACCCCAAAATGGTTTGGGCAGTGATGCCTGCTGCCTCAAGCTTTTGGTCTTCTCTGTCAGTATCCAATTCATTCTCTCCATGACACCATTCTATTGAGGGATCATCTTCATTGTGCAATAGTGTTTTATTCTATTTTTCTCATAGTATCTCCTGAATGCTAGGCTGATGTATTCCTCTCCATTATTAGCCCTTAAATACTTCACTGGTTGCCCTATCTTTTTCTCCACCTCAGCTCTCCAAATTTTAAATCGAGCAAAAGCATCTTATTTTTTTCTCATCAGATAGAATCATATCTTTTAAGAGAAATCATTTATAAAGGTGACAAAATATCTCACTCCACCTCGAGATGCAATAGGTGCCAGTCTCCATACATTTAAGTGAACAAGCTCCAAAATAGCTTCACTCCACTTGGTACTACTGGCAAATGTAACTTTATGTTGTTTGCCATAGATACAAGACTCACATGGATCATCTCCTTCCTTTCTGAATGCTGGAATCAAACCTCTCCTACTCAACTCTGTGAGCCTCTTGTCACTTAAGTGACCCATACGATAGTACCATAGCTTGTAGGCTAGCTGCTCGTCCTGTGCTGCTATAGACACCTCCTCACTATCTATAACCATTGAGCTCTCCATCTTGTATAGGTTGTTGCTTAGTCTTCTCTCTTTCATCACCACCAATGCATTCTTGAAAATCCTCAAACACCCACTGTCTGGCTGATAATTAAAAGCATATTCCTATCCTTCCAAGTAACCTAGGGATATTAGATTCTTCTTCAGTTCTAACACATGCTTCACATTGGTGAGTGTCCATATGACTCTATCATATATCCTCACTTTTACTATACCAACACTAGTAACTTTATATGAGTGATCATCACCAAGACTTACACTCCCTCCATCGGATCTTTCATAAGATGATAACCACTCCCGATGTGCAGTGTAATGATAGAAACATGCTTAATCTAGTGTCCAGTGGTTGTCCATGTCTATTACTTCATTTGATACTGCTAGTATATCTTCTTCACTACCTTTTGATGATAGAGTACCACTCCCATTGGTCGATCCATCCTTAGAAGCACCCTTTCCCTTTTCATTCTTTAAAAGTGGATAATTTCTTTTAATATGACTAGGTTGATGACACTTGTGGCATTTTCAAGCCTTCTAATTTTCTCGAGACTTTGATCTATCCTTAGATTTGTCTTGAGTCCTCTTCTTAGGCCTTCCTTGTCTCTCATTCATAGAAAGCACATCTGAATTAGGATTTTCTCTAACTAGCCTCTCTCGTTGTTCGTTAGACCTGAGAACTCCAACCACTTCCTCAAAGTTTAATGTCTCCTTTCCATATACCAAAGTAGTAATGAGACTATCATATGCTGCTGGCAACGAACACAACAATAGGAGAGCTCTATCCTTCTCATCAATCTTCACATCAAGGCTCATAACATCTAAGCAAACTTAATTGAACTTCTGGATGTGGAAAACTAGGTCTCCTCCTTCAGGCATCCGCAGACTGTATAGCTGCTTCTTCAACCATAGCTTGTTTGTCATATTCTTATCCATATATGTGTTCTCTAGTTTCTACCAAAGCCCTTTTGGTATGGTTTCCATATTAATCTCTGACAAAATCTCATCAACGAGGCACATATGAATTGTACTGAAGGCTATCTCTTCAAGTTCCTCCTATTCTTCAACAAAAATCTTTTTCAGTCTTTCGTGAGTCAAGACCTTGTAGATCCTATTTTGCACTAGTAGATCCTTCATCCTTTGCTGCCAAAGGCTGAAGTTACCCTTGCCATCAAACTTTCCAATGTCTGCCTTAATGGTACTCGATGCCATCCAAACCAGATTTCAATAACCAAATACAAAAGAGAATAAATAGTATTCAAAAAAGTTTGTTCAGCACCTTACCACAACACCAGGCAAAATTTTGACCTTCTCTCCACTAGATCTAACACAAGGGCTCTGATACCAATTATTGTTCCAGATGTCTGCTCTGATATCAATTTATTGAAAACAATCCTTGCTACTCGATGCTTATGGAAATAGCAACAAGGATCCAAGAAAAAAAGGATGGCCATTCTGTTGAAGCCCTAGCAAACCCTAGGGCATGGAGAAAAGGGAGAGAATGAGAGAAAAAAAGAGATTTTAGGAAGAAAAGACTTGTATTGATTCCATGTTTAGTTTACAAAACTCAGTACAAAGTATATATACCTGGTCAAATAAGATCCAACCTAAAAAAACTCTCCTAGCTAACCTAATGTGATGCATTCCCCGAGCTCATGTACACCCATGTCTCCCATGCATACACCCATTAGACAAATCCCAATCCAATCCATAGGTTAGCCTCCTTAAGACCTTACAAACCAAGGCCCTATGTTTCTAGGATTAAACCCAATCTTAGCCTAGAATAGAAACCACGTTCTGTTCTATTCATAGCTTGAGCTGGCTTGGTTAGCGATTGGGTCGGCTCGATGGTGATGTCTCATGCGAGAGCTTGAATCATCACTCTCTATTCTATTACTCGAGCCTGCTCTCTCAAGATTCGAGCCGGCTCGATTTCTACTCAGGCTGGCTCTGATAGGAATCAAGCCAGCTTTTCCAGCATATCACCTTGATATGCTTTCTGGACTTTTGCTCGAGCCAGCTCTCTCAAAATTTGGGCTGCTCATCTTCTGCTCGAGCTGGCTTTAATAGGACCTAAGTCAGCTCTTCGGAAGCATTTGCTAAAGCTCTTTGATGGTTGATACTATTGGCTCCTTGCTCTCTTTCCACCTACTTCCAAGACTTGAGAGCACCATACTTGAGCTCATACTTAGTCCATGTTACGCCTATCAACTGGAGCCCTCTAAAAGAATCTCGTCAAATCACTGATTCATGACAACTGCTCCACGAAGGATGGAGCACAGTACTTCATATCCTAATTTAGGAGGCACCCACCTGCACACAACCCAGGAGGCTTCCACACTTTTTAAAGCTACTAGATATTGCCCCAATAGATCTCGACCAGTTAAAAGTTTACTACATATATTGGAGTCTTCAACCTATGTTCGAACTCCGACAAATGGATGTCAACTATCTGCAAGTCACTACAAATGATAACTCATCCTCAGTAACAAACTCCACGGGACCTGAGTAGCCTACTACTAGATGATTACGACTGTCACCATCAGTTTGTTACATACTTCGTCTATAAAAGAGATCTTCTAAATATATTTTTCTTTAAGCTCTCTTCCCCTTCTCGTTACTCTGTTTCTCTATTTTTTGAGCACTTCATTTTAGTTGGCCAAAGAACTAACTTGAACATCGAAAAGTCCTGCTAGAGCCACCCACCTCCGATTTGGACTTTGTTTTGCAAGTTTCGTCGGCAGCCTCATCTTCCTAACTCCAGCTACCTCTGGCATCCTTACAGATTTTTGCACCAACAAGATTTATGCTAGAGAAAGGGCCCTCTAAGCCCTTGTTCTAAAAAGAGTGCCCAGTCGATCCTATCTACCTTCTTCCTCTCCTAATCTTTTGAATCCACCTCCATTTAATCTCTTCTTGCTCTAGAAATGCCTCCAAAGAAGACAACCACTCGACAGTCTATTGCTTCTACTGTCAGATCTGAGTTAGATTCATCCATCCTAGCTCCATTATCAGCATCTCAGTCTCCTCCATCGGAGGCTATGGTGGATCCGAAGCAGTTCAACCTACTGATGCAGCAGATTCGAGATCTCACCGAAATAGTACAAGCCATGCAGCAGCCCCCGACAGTAGTCCAGCCAAAGAGACCCCCACCAAAACTTCAAGAATTGACATAAAGAAGGGCCACCTGAGTCAGCTGACCCATTAGCCCCGAGAAGAAAAAGCAGAGAGTAGATTCTTCTTTAGAGGAGACTTTCTCTATCTACAGTTGGTCATCCTTTGAAATTCATGATCAAAATGATGCTCTCGATCAGAAGCTTTAGGACATAAATCAGTGGATTAAGGAGCTCTGCCATACCGCCCCAGTCCACCATGATGATATTTGCATCGATCCCTTCTTTTCTATCCGAATCATGCAGGAGCCTATCCCACTGAACTTCAAGCTTCCTCAGTTTGAGACTTATGATGGGACCACCTGTTAGATGTATGCTCTAGAAGCCAGATTGACTGTCACTTGTAATACACTTTTAAGGGTAATTTTATAATTTTGACTATAAATTAATAAATAAATTATTTTTTATCATAATGTGTATTTAAAAGTATCTGTGATACATCTTTTAAGTTAATGGTAATGACAATTTATATTTTCATAAGTTAAAAATTTAAGACATGAATTTTCATAATTAACTTATAAATTGCTTCCGACAGTAGGATCATCACGAGGATGATGATCGATCTGGAAGGTTGGTGTACGATTGCTTTCTTAGGATAGATGTATCTTGAATCTATGGTGTGGAGACACCAAAGCGAGAGTATAGGTACTTGTTAGAGAACGAGAGTATTGAGCATGACCACCTCAAGTAGTCATAAGAAAGTCTACCTTCTCATGGATAACTAACTCGATGCTATAGTGGTGTATCTGGTTCTTTAATCTAAGGTGCATCGATAGTTCACCTTGAGGGTATTATAGTTTGAGTACACCATAACTCGATCTCCTAGGTGTATATTGGCTAAAGCATGTTCATTGTAGGAATTGGATTGCACCAATAGGAGAACTATCTAGCTCGATAGATGAGGAGTAGTCCTATGATAATCATGAGATTGAGTTCATAAGCCCATGGCTATGGCAAAGTGAAGATGATAGAAAGAGTTTCTATTAGGATTTCACATTGGACTCAAATCGAATGATTAATTCATATAACTGACATTGGGTTTGACGAGTTCACCTAAACTCTAATCCTATCGAAGCTCAAGATTGAAGAATCCAATCACATAGGTAACTGTATCGAGAGGTTTGATTTTAGTTCTGATGGGTTGCCATCATATACTGCTAGGTCTCACTAGTAAATTTTTGGAGCAATTAGGATGATTTTGATGATCAATCATTCTAATTATATGAATCAGAAAAGTTCTAGTCCATCGAAAGATGTTTCAATGATATCGATGATGAAGATTGCTACATATCTCATTACCATATAGAATTGAACCTAACTAGGTCACACAAATAAAGGTTTGGGTCTGGATGTAATCAATTAAGCTAAGTCAGTTTGATTGATTTGGATTAGATCCAATCAGGTTCAAGGTAATCATGCTAGTACATGATTGAGCTTGACTTTTTTTTTTTGAAATCTTTCTGATTCATCACAATCGAGTCAAATTTGATTTGACTCATTCTTATATTTTGAATAGATTTATTTTCATCTGATTGGAATAAGTTCAGATCAAATTAATTATAGAAATTAAATTCATTCATAGTCAAATTGGACTAGGGTCAAAAGTTGACCTATTTGAGAGAATTGAGGGTCACCTGATCAGCTACTTTTAAAAAAGATTTTAAAAATTATTTTAATCTAATTTTTGGATATGTGATAGAGCATGAGCTGTGCATTGGGCCTACTAAATTTTGTAATTTTTGGATGTGTCTAAACTTAGTCATGATAGCTTTTGATTTGGATCAAACTCTTAAGGGAAGAGTCCTAGGCGTAGTGGACTCTTCCTTATCTACTCCTGCTGACATCTTTTTGAATCATTTTTGGCAAAAAATATAGATGAGATCTGGTGGCCTTTTATAGAGAATAAGTCCTAGAGTCCTAATGATAAAATAAATGAGTTATTTTGGTCAAAAGGGACTCTAAGTAGGTGTTGGATATAAAAGCCTTTCTCACATCAAAGTGCAAGCAACGCAAGAAATAATTTTTCATGCCCAAAGTCTGCCATCCCTAATATCCCACACCTCCTCTATCCTCTTTGTTTTCTATAAGTCAAAAAGGTTAGATACAAATCTGAGAAGAAGATCCAAGGTTTTTTGCATAATATTCAGGATCTATGCGATGGTGTTTGTGTGACGAATGGGCTACCTTCAAAAATAGTTTTGAAGATTTTTTGGATCAGATCTAGATCTAATTTTTAGAGAAAAGATTTATGAGGAGAAGACATTCAGATCTTGCTCAAGTGGATATCGGTAGAGGTCAGGCACGTGCGTGGCTTCTTCCAAAACCTTAGGAATCAATAGGATCATTGCAGGATAATTAGATTACCCAATCAGGTACTTTAAATTAAATCTAATTTAATTTTAATTTTTAATTTTTAATATAAAATTACTATAATTAGATTTGAGAACTTTTATATTTGATCAGATCATTTAAGAATTTTTAAAAATATCTTCCTTAGATCTGCACGATCCTACCGTAGAAAATAGTATTTTTCTTCAACTAGTATCAGAGCCAGATTAGCAGTTCTTCAGATCTACTTTAGATCTAATTTTATTTTTATTTATGATCTAATATTAAAAGATTTTAGATGTCACATCAGATGAGATTAGATCTAAAATTAAAAAATTAAAAAATAAATAATTTAGATCTAATATGTATGAGATGCATGACTAGACTAGGTATAGAATAGTTCTATGTGTAGTCTAGTATGATCATGTATTTAATTAGATTAAATATAATTTTAGATTTATTTAATTTTTATTTTTTTTATATTATAATTATTATAATTAGATCTAAAAATAAAAAATAAAATTTTTAATTTTTGATTTATTCATATGAGATATGAAAGATGCATGCTTAGACTAATCATAGAATAGTTCTATAAAATATCTAGAATAGTTTTAATTTTGATATGATCAAATCTAAAATTTTATTTTTTAAATTTAATATGTGATATTTTAGATTTGAAAGTATGCATATTGAGGATACATGAGATGTATGCGAGACACGTATTAATTAGATCATTTTATATGTGATATATGATCTAACTAGTTTTGTAGTAAAAAATTATATTTCTGATTAAGGAGTTCCCAATGGCCGTCCAATCGTAAGAATAAAGTAGGATTTAAAACCTCTTCCTTCCATTCGATAGGGTGTTCTTATGGTGTATAGGAGTGGTCCACGTTCATCCTTAATCAAAAATTAGAATTTATTTTTCTGCAAAAGCCTAGATCCTAAAACCCTAGGATTTCTATTACATGTTTTGTTCATGAACCCAAAACTTAATTAATAATTAAGATTATGAAATTAAGTAGATCTTAAATTATGAATTTTTAAATTTAAGATATATTCATAAAATTGGGTTTGGGCTTGGGTAGCTTAATTAGGTCTAGCGGTTGATCAAACCGAATTAAGAGTTGATTAGGTGGGATCAAAGAAAGCGTAGATTTGATCAACCTAATAGGATTAAGTCTGGGTCAAGATCGAATCACATTGAGATGTGACTCGATCAAATCAAGATCTAATTTGGCTCTATAGTTCAAGCCTGGATTGTAGGCTAACTCAATTGGTTTTGATTCAATAATTTGGTGTCCAAGGTAAGTTTGGTAGATACGATCGATTGGATTTTAATTAGGAGCTACTCGACCTGAATGTATTCTTATCGAGTTAATGGCATATCCCTTCCATCGGTCTCACTTACCTGGTCATTTATATCAATCTAGTTCTGATTTGAGGTGGCTAACAATTCAAGCCAACCCATGCCACTTGGTTAGTCATAATTGTTATGACTAAGTCAAGTCAAGTTTAAAGAGACCTAAATTAAATCTTCCTAAAAAAATATTAAGTCTAAGATCTTCTACCATTGTAGATGTGTGGACCCCTCCCAGGGTTGATTGTTCTTGGCTAGATATAGTGGTTTAGTTGCATCGAAAAGATGCAACCATGTCTATTAGGTATTGGATGCTATGGATTGGAGGATGGGTTGGGCCTAATATTTTGGATATGATGAGGGACTCAATCAGAAATCCAATCTGTGCAAATGATGGATCTGACTTAACTAAGGAGTGGATCAATATTTCGAATATGGTGAGATTCATGAATTAGAGATCAAGTTAGGGTGCACCATGATTAGAGAATTATTGGATAAGAGTTGTCCACTCATCGGTTAACCCATCACCAATAACTGTTAGGTGAGGTGGTGAGTCAGTTGGTGGGACCGCACCATCCACTAAAAATCTATAATCGTGGAAATTTTTGTATCTCTACCAAGAGTGTAGAGATCCGAGTAAATTATGTGAGTCTAATTTATTTAAAAATAAAATTTCTAAATAAATTATTTAATTCTAATTATAAAATCTAACGAGAATTTTGAATCTTTGTAGGAAAATATTTACGTTTAACCCACTAGCCCGTATGCTGGACACCCATAGATTGACCAGACCCAACTACAAAGATTGGCTCCAAAACTTCAAAATTATTTTGGGTTTTAAGAAGTTGACTCATGTTTTAGAATAGAATCCTACCACCTTACCAGCCATCCATCTGCTGATCAGAGAATGTCTCTCAAAAAGTGGATGGATGAAGATAACAAAGCCAGGTATTACATGTTGGGCTCGATGTCTGATAAGCTCCAGCACCAACATGAAGATATTAAGACTAGCCACCAAATGTTGGCTCACCTATAAGAATTATTTGGTGAGCAGAGTTGCATAGTCAAATATCAAGTCACTAAAAAACTTTTTAAGGCTTAAATGCATGATAGACAGTCAGTCCAAAATCATTGTCTAATGATGATTAAGGACTTAGAAGAGCTTGAGAAGCTCGGTGTCAAGTTAGATCAAGATCTACAAACTGAGATAATTCTGTAGTCTTTGACTGATGCGTATGGGCAGTTTATTATGAACTACCATATGTATAAACTTCAGACTACCTTGGCTGAGCTCATGAATATGCTGATTACTACTGAGCTTTCAATGAAAAGTTCTAAAGGCTCTGTACTTGCTATGGAGTAGATTTCTTCCAAGAGAAAATCTTTTGGGAAGAAGAAGAAGTTCGTGAAGAAGTAGAAAGTGAATGGTGGGAAGAAGAAGAAGGCAGAGCCAAAGAAAAAGGCCGCTAATAAAGAAAAATATTTTCATTGCAAAACTGATGGTCATTGAAAGCGAAACTACCCTCTTTACCTGGCCAGCCTGAAGAACAAGAAGGAGGCAGGTCCTTTTGGAGGTATGCTCGTTATAGAATCTAATCTTACGATTTCTTCTACATCTAGATTGATGCTTGACTCTAATTTTAGTGCTCACTTATGCACTTCTATGCAGGATCTTGAGGATAGTAGGAGGCTGAGGGATGGTGAAATGATCCTACGCCTCAAAAATAGAGCAAGAGTTGCTGTTGTGGCCGTGGAAACCTACCAATTATGATTACCATCAGGATTAGACTTAGTACTTAGGTACTATTTTTATATGCCTACAATAATCAGAAATTTGATTTTTGTTTCATGTTTAGCACAAGAAGGCTATGTAATTAGTTTTCTTAAGGACCATTGTAATATTCTTTATGAAAGAAATAAAATTATTAGTGGTTTTCTTGTAAATGATCTCTATCAGTTACATATTGATATTTCTATTTTTAATATTGAGCAAAACATGAATGTCATAGGATCAAAGTGACCTAGGGATAGTCTAAATGATAGGTATCTTTGGCACCTTAGGCTAGGTCATATAGCTGAAGATAGGGTTAATAAATTAGAGAAATTTAGGCTATTGAGTTCGTTGACTTTCGAGTCATATCTAATTTATGAATCGTGCCTTCGTAGCAAAATGACCAAGCTTCTTTTTATGGGACATGGGGAAAGAGCCACGGACCTACTTACCCTAGTACATACTGATGTATGCGGTCCATTTGATGTACTAGCTAGGGGCAATTACATCTACTTCATCATCTTTATCGATGATTTATCTCGGTATGGATATGTGTATTTGATGCGACAGAAGTTTGAAGCTTTTGAAAAGTTTAAGAAATTCAGACTCGAAGTAGAAAAACAAACAGAAAAATCCATTAAGGTTCTTCGATCAGATTGAGGAGACGAATACCTTAGTCAAAAATTTTTAGACTATCTTAAGGATAATGGCATAGTCTCATAATAAACTCCACCTGGAATGCCTTAACTCAATGGGATTTCAGAATGGAGAAATCGTATCCTATTAGATATGGTTCGATCCATGATGAGCTTCATAGACCTTCCTGAGTTTCTTTGGGGACATAGTTTATTGATTGCTATATATCTATTGAATAGGGTTTCATCTAAATCCGTTCCTACCCCATTGTATGAGATATGGCATGGTAAGAAACCAAGTCTGAGTCATCTCAGAATTTGGGGTTGTCCGACCCATGTCAAGAGACAATAGGCGGATAAATTAGAGTCTAGGTCCTTTAGAGCTCGATTTATTGGATATCTTAAAGAGTCATTAGAATATTTTTTTTAACTCCTAAAAGATCATAATGTGATTGTGAGTCAACATGCCATCTTTCCTAAAAAATAGTTTATTCAAGATAATGGCATCGAAAGATAGATTAGGCTCAAGGAGAAAGTCTTCCAAGAGCCACGAGCCAAGGAACCTATGGAACCTAATTAGATTGAGCCAGTCCAATCACTACCTCATCCACCTCATAGATTAGAAAGGATTTTTTATCCCTCTGAAAGGTACTTAGGTACTATTTCAAAGGACATAGCAGAAATGTTCCTCATAGGAAAAGGGATTCATGGTGATGATCCCAAAACCTATGACGAGGTAATATCAGATATCGATTCTGAGAAATGGTTAGAGGCAATGAAGTCATAGATTGACTCAATATGCTCGAATCAAGTCTGAACCTTGGTAGATCCACCTGAAGGTATAGTATCTATTGGGTGTAAATGGATCTTCAAGAAAAAGATAGATGCTGATGGGAATGTAGAGACATTCAAAGAAAGGCTCGTAGCAAAAGAATATAGCCAGTACAAAGGCATTGACTATCGTGATACTTTTTCACCAGTAGTCATGCTCAAATCTATCCACACATTGATTGCTGTTGCAACCTATTTTGATTATGAAATATGGCAGATGGATGTGAAAATGATATTCTTAAATGGATATCTTAAAAAAGATATCTATATGGAACAGCCACTAGGTTTCACATCCTGTGATATTGATCATAAGATTTGCAAGCTACAAAGGTCCATATATGGACTTTAAACAAGCATCTCGGAGCTGGAATGCTCATTTCAATGATGTGATCAAATCATTTGGATTAATCAACAATGAGGAGCCCTGTGTTTTCAGAAAGATCAGTGGGAGTGCTGTTATCTTTCTCATACTGTACGTGGATGACATTCTCCTAATTGAAAATGATATTTTCATATTGACTACAGTCAAAATATGGTTGTCTAAAGAATTCTCCATGAAAGACCTAGGAGAGGCATCCTTTATTCTAGGAATTAAGGTTTATAGAGATAGACCAAATAGGATGCCAGATCTCTCAAAGAAGATGTACATAGAGGAGGTGCTAAAGAGGTTTAGCATGAAAAACTCCAAGAGAGGATTGGTGCCCTTCAAATATGACATTCATCTCTCCAAGAAGATGTGTCCCAATACACCTGAGGAGATTGAATACATAAGTAAGATCCCTTATGCTTCAGCAATAGAAAGCCTCATGTATGCCATGCTATGTACATGACCTGAGATTGCCCATGCTGTGAGTGTCACGAGCAGGTATCAGTTGAATCTAGGTGAAAAGCACTAGATTTCTATGAAATTTATCCTTAAGTGCTTGAGAAGGACTAAGGATATGTTTCTAATCTTTGGTAATGGAGAACTCCAGGTCCAGGGGTATACAGACTTGAATTTTATGTCTGATATAGATGATCAAAAGTCAACATCTGGAAGTCTGTTTGTATGCAATGATGGTACTATCAGCTGAAAGAGTTTCAAGTAGATTGTGATAGCATATTCCTCCATGGAAGCAAAATACATCACTGCATCGAAAACTACAAAGGAGACATTCTGGTATAAGAAGTTGACCACAGATCATGAAGTGATGCCATCAGATGCCATCCCTCTTCACTACGACAACAATGGTGCCATAGCCCTAGCTAACGAGCCGAGGTCTCATCAAAAATCTAAGCACATCGAGCGGCGATACCACCTCATCCATGATTACTTCGAGAAGGAATACATCGAGGTCAAGAGAGTCGACACTACAGATTATGCAGCTGATCCACTGATAAAGTCATTGAGCTAGCAGAAGATCAAAGCCCATCTTGAAAAGATGGGACTTAGGTTTGTAGCCAATTGGCTTTAGGTCAAATGGGAGTTTGTTAGATGTATGCCCTAGAAGCCAGATTGGCTGTCATTTGTAATACGCTTCTAAGGATAATTTTATAATTTTTACTATAAATTAATAGATAGATTATTTTGTATCATTGTGTATATTTAAAAATGTTTGTGATACATCCTTTGAGTTAATGGTAATGATAATTCATATTTTCAAGAGATAAAAATTTAAGACATAAATTTTCATAATTAACTCATAAACTACTTCTGATCCTAGAATTATCATGAGGATGGTTATCGATCTGGAAGATTGATGTACGATCACTTTCTTAGGATAGATATATCTTCAGTCTATGGTGTGAAGACATCAGAGTGAGAGTATAGATACTCGTTAGAGAATGAGGGTACTAAGCATGACCACCTCGAGTAGTCATAAGAAAGTCTACCTTCTCGTCGATGACTGACTCGATGCTGTAGTGGTGTATCTGGTTCTTTGATTTGAGGTGCATCAATAGTTTACCTTGAGAGTGTTATAGTTTAACTACACCATAATTAGATCTCCTAGCCATTCGAAATCCTAAGGTGTATGCTGGCTATAGCATGTTCATTATAGGAATTGGATTGCACCAATAGGAGATCTATCTACCTCGGTAGATGAGGAGTAGCCCTATGATAATCATGAGATTGAGTTCATAAGCCCATGGCCATGGCAAAGTGAAGATGGTAGAAAGAGTTTCTATTAGGATTTTACATTAGACTCAAATCGAATGATTAATTTATATGACGGGCATTGGGTTTGACGAGTTCATCTTAACCCTAATCCTATCGAAACTCAAGATGAAAGAACCCAATCACACAGATAACTATACTAAGAGATTCGCTTTCAGTTCTGATGGATTGCTACCATATATTGCTAGGTGTCATTGGTGGATTTTGGAAGAAATTAGGATTATTTTGATGATCAATCATTCTAATTATATGAATCAGAAAAGTTCTGGTCTATCAAAAGGTGTTTCGATGATGTCGATGATAGAGATTGTGATATGTCTCATTACCATACAGAATTGAACCTAATTAGATCATATAAATAAGGATTTGGGTTTGGCTATCATCAATTGAGCTAAGCCAGTTTGATTTATTTGGATTAGATCCAATCAGGTTCAAGGTAATCATGCTAGCACATGATTGAGCCTGACTTTCTCCTTCTGAAATCTTTCTGATTCATCGCAACTCAGTCAAATTTAATTTGACTTATTCTTATATTTTGAATAGGTTTATTTTTATCTAACTAAAATAAGTCTAGATCAGATTAATTATAGAAATTAAATTCATTCATAGTCAAATTGGACTAGGGTCAAAAGTTGACCTATTTGAGAGAATTGAGGGTCACCTGATCAGATGCTTTTAGAAAATTGTTAAGAAATCATTTTGACCAAATTTCTGGATATATGATAGAACACGAGTTTGCATTTGGTGTACCAAATTTTATGATTTTTGGAGGTGTTTAGACTGAGTTATGATAGAGTTTAATATGGATCAAACTCTTAAGGGAAGAGTCCTAGGCGTAGTGGACTCTTCCTTATCTACTCATGCTGACATCTTTTTGAATCATTTTTGGCAAAAAATATAGATGAGATCTGGTGGTTTTTCATAGAGAATATGTCCTAGAGTCCTAATGATAAAATAAATGAGTTATTTTGGTCAAAAAGATCTCTAAGTAGGCATTGGACATAAAAGCCTTTCTCACGTCAAAGTGCATGCAGTGCAAGAAATAATTTTTCATGCCCAAAGTCTGCCATCCCTGATATCCCACACCCTCTCTATCCTCTCTCTTCTTCTCTTATATAAGCCTAAAAAGTTAGGCATAAATCTTAGAAGAAGGTCCAAGATTTTTGGCACAATATTCAGGATCTACGCTATGGTGTTCGTGTGACGGACGGGCTACCTTCAGAAATAGTTTTGAAGGTTCTTTGGACCAGATCTAGATTTGATTTTTGAAAAAAAGGTTCATGAGAAGAAGATGTTTAGATCTTGCCTGAGTTGATACCGGTAGAGATGAGGCACATGCATGGCTCCTTCCAGAACCTCAGAAATC